>PVJS01016134.1:0-37906 GCA_004027185.1 Glis glis
CTCCCCTCTCTCTGTCTCTCTTTCTTTCTCTCTCTCCCCCCTCTCTTTCTCTCTCTCTCCCTGTTCCCCCCTCTCCTCTCTCTCTCTCTCTCTCTCTCTCTCTCTCTATCCCCACCTCCTTTTCCACAATCTTCCCAATACAAGATCATTTTAATAATAGTTTAGTCGCCGACCAGGGCTTGTCTCTAGAGCATCTTATCTTACCAAGATTTCTCCCTGAAACAAACTGTGGAAGAAGGCCTTGCTTGTGAGCCTGGCTTACTCAGAGATCCTGCTTGGCAGAACTAAAAGCTGTTGTCTTGTAGTTTATTTTGTTGTGTTTTTATTTATTATGGACCATTTTAATGATAAAGGTAGACAGAATAGTATCATGAAAAAAAACCAACTCCAATCTCAGAGAAAGAGCGAGGCAGACTCAGAGACAGAGAGGGCTGTAATTATATAATGAATCAATCAGCTTCCAGAATTATCAGCTCGGGGCTGGGGTGTGGCTCGGTGAAAAGTGTTCGCCTAGCATGTGCATGGCATTGAGCTCCATTCCCAACACTGCAGTGAAAAATTTAAAAAGAAAGAGAAAAAGATATGGAAGGAAGGAAGGAAGGAAGGAAGGAAGGAAGGAAGGAAGGAAGGAAGGGGGAGAGAGAGAGAGAGAAGAAAGTCAGGCACAATGGTGCCTACCTGTCACCCCAGTACTTGGGAGATTGAGACAGGAGGATCACAGGTTCAAGGACAGCCTCAGCAAACAGGGAGACTCTCAGCAACCTAGCGAGACCCTGTTTCAAAATAAAAATTAAATAGGGCTGGGGATGTAGCTTGGAGGTAGAATGCCCCTGGATTCAATCTCCAGTAACTAACACACATGAATGAAAGAAAGAAAGAAAGAGAGAGAGAGAGAGAGGGAGGGAGGGAGGGAGGGAGGGAGGAAGGAAGGAAGGAAGGAAGGAAGGAAGAAAGAAAGAAAGAAAGAAAGAAAGAAAGAAAGAAAGAAAGAGGGAACGGGACTCCAAGGAGATAAAGGTTAAGAAAAATAAAATCAGCTGGGCATGGTGGTGCATGCTTGTAATCCTAGTACTTGGGAGGCTGAGGCAGGAGGATCGCAGGTTTGAGGACAGCCTCAGCAATTTAGTGAAGCTCTCAGCAACCTAGTGAGACCTTGTTTCTAAATAAGAAATAAAACCAATCTGGGGTTTTATTTCTTATTTAAAGAAATAAGAAATATTTCTTTAAATATTTAAAGTAGCTCAGAGGTAGAACACCTCTGGGTTGAATTCCCAGTACCACGATCAAAAATAAAAAAAAAAGAAAAACAAAATCCAGAAACCCCAAAAAAGGAAGGTGGTTGCGTATTGTTCCTCGGACCTGAATATGAGCAATTAAATGTGGAGGAGTGGAGCCAAGATGTCAGGCACCAAAGATCTGTGGGCACCAACCTTAGACTCATGAACTGTTGCTATGTATAGAGCAGGGAACAAGTGCACAGGACAGGCTCATGACTTCGGGGAATTAAAGGCCATAGGTGACAAATTAACTAAGTCATGAAAAACAGGGACTTCCTTCATTGGTTAGTGTCTATACAAAGGGGCTTCCAACATATATACAGCCCTGTGCTCAGCATCAAAATTGGCTCCCTTTCCGGACCCCTTCCTCTTGTAGGAGCTTTAACCCTGCTACTCTCTGTGGTGGATCGAGTGGACTTTGGGGAAGGGCGATGTACAGTTGATGGTGCGTGGCCCGGGCTACACTCGGGCAGTGCCGGAAAGTCACGCTGGACTCTGGAGTTTGCCAAGTTCCCCCGGGGTGATCTGCCTCTCTGTTTGCTTGCTCCTTTAAAATAAAATTCCTACTTTCACTTTCCTGGTGTCTGTGGATTTCATTCTTTGACTCCAGAAGACAAGGAACCGGTATGAAACTCAGTACCAGTAGTGTGCTTTGGGCTGCTACCAAAAACTTATATATAGGAGATTCTTATAGAGGACTGTTAGGGTTACATATAAAATGTTCCCTGAAGAGCTTATGCATTCATGCTTAGCTGATGTCATTAAGCCATAAGGGTTGTAGTCTCTTCAGTAAACAAATCCCTAGTAATGGATTTACTGGGTGGTCACCTAGGCAGGTGGGGTGTGGCTGGAGAAGGTGGGTCCCTGGGGCTGTGGCCTTAGAGACTGTGCTTGTGTCTTTGAATCCCCTTGCTTGCTGGCTCTCTCTTGCTTCCAGCCACCATGATGTGAGAGCAGAGCCCTTGCTCTCTCCCTCTCTCTGCTTCCTGCTGCCATGCCTGAGCTCCGCAAACCCAGCCTCAGGTGGACTGAACCCCCAAAACTAAAAAAAAAACTGAGCAAATCAATCTTCCTTCCTCCCAGTTGTGTGGTCAGTCGTTTGGGATGACAGAAGGAAGGATGTTGACTGACACAGAAACCACGGAGATGGAAGACGACAGGGGGATCTGTCTAGAACATGTGTGCATACAGTGGAGAAAGCTCTTTAACAGTGGACCGCAGTCCCAGCACGTTAGAGGAAAATCAGAGAAGCCAGAGGCTGGACCAGGCGCTCGTGCAGGAAGAGAACACTCCGGGCTCCCCGCCTGGCCTTGCTGCCTGCAGAAGCTCCGGGGGGTTTTATTTAATCTTCCCTTCTTTAACCTGGTACAAGTCGACGCATGAAGTCACAGCCTCCCCCCACCCCTTCGCTGAATGTATTCTTAAGTTAAAAGAACACTCTTAAGAAGTGTGTCTCCAGGGTTCCAGCCTTGGCTTGGGCCTCATTCTGCAGCTGCGCCCCAGCCTGTCCCCCGGAGGGAGCACGGGTTCCAGGCTGAGTCTCTGCAGGAGCCCTCCCCCTGGATGTCCTGCAGGCAGAGCGGCCGACAAGTCTGGTCCAGGCCCCTCGCCCTCCTGCAAGCTCATCCGAGGGCTGACATTTCTAGAGCCCCAAGTCCTCCCTCTCTTTCTTCCCCATGCAAAGCGCAGGGCCCCGCTCCACCCCGGCCAGCTACCCTCTCCTGATTCGCTGGCAGAGGAGGGAGGACCACGCAGGGACATGTTTATCAGCCAGATTGCGAGCCACCTGGGGGCAGAGCGAAAGACTGATTTTATCTTTTAATCCTCCATCCCCGGCAGCCAAAAATAGAGTTCAGTAAATATTTGTTGGCGGGAGCATTGTCAAGTGACTTGTAGGTGCAGAGAGCTGCACCAGAGGCAACTGATGGGGGCGTGGGGAGCAGAGAGGGTTTTTCCACAGCCGGGGACTGCAGCCAGGGGCCCCGGGAAGAAGGGCGAGGCTACATTGGAGCCACCAGAGAGGGGCACAGAGCAGGGGCCCCGAGCGCGTTCGACAGGCACGCAGGGACACGTCCTGCTAGGAGCTGGAGGGAGAGACTGCTGCGTGGGACAGGGAATCACAGGGCGGCCCACTTTAATACAGTGGCCAGGGGAAGGCCTCTCCAAGGAAGCCGCCCTTAAAAGCAACCAGAGAAGAGACACCGGCTCATCTGGAATGTTCTACCCCAGAGGAAAGGAAACACAGGGGAGGCAGCCCTACCTTGGTTGGAGGGCCGTGGGCTGCGTGGCAGGTTGGGCTGCAGGGGAGTGACAAGACAGGAGGCGAGGGTGGCAGCAGGGGCTGGAGCCTCGGGGGCCAAGCAGGGATGGGGATTTTATGCTCAAACCAGCCACGGAGGCCAATGGAGCGTGTTCAGCAAGTGTTGGGAGAAAAGATAGGGGAAACAGGGGCCCAGGCCAGGAATATAGAGATGGCAGGAAGCCTCGGACTGCAGGCCAGGTCCCCCAGGCCACGGGGGGCGGGGGAGCTCAGAACACAGCCTGGGTGCACGTCACTACATGCGTGTCACATTTAGGAGAACCGCTGGGTTTCCACTCCCCAGCACCCCACTCCCTGTGTGGACCCGGGTCTCAGACCTGAGGCAGCTTTGCTCAGATTTGAAGGATTCTAATCAGCCCTTTTCTCCTCCTCCTCCTTCTCCATCTTACTGGGAATTGAACCCGGGACCATTCTACCTCCAAGCTACACCCCTAGCCCTATTTATTATTATTATTTTTTATTTGTTTGTTTGTTTATTTGTTTATTTATTTTTGTGGTACCAGGGATTGAACCCAGAGGCATTCTACCTCCGAGCTACACCCCCAGCCCTATTTTTTATTCTTTATTTTGAAACAGGATCTCACTAAGTTGCTGAGGGTCTCGCTACGTTGCCGAGGCTGGCCTGGAACCTGCGATCCTCCTGTCTCAGCCTCCCAAGTGCTAGGATTACAGGTGTGCGCCGCCATGCTCGGCTTCCTTCCTCATTTAAATAGGCTTTATTTCCCCTTTTAGGGTGACTCTAGGTACACAAGGAAATCTAGAGGAAGACTTTGCATGTACCCAAACAGCCTCCCGGCTGTCACCCCCGGCGGAGCAGAGCGGCACCTCTGTATCCCCCGTGAACCCACCCGGCCACCCCACAATCACCCCAGGTCCGCAGTTCACACTGGGGCTCGTTCCTGGAGCCGGAGGGTCCGTAGGTTTGGGCAGGTGTATAAGGCCCTGTGGCCACCTTTATAGGATTATAGGCAGCGGATTCACGGCCCTAAACCCCCTGTGCTGCGGCTGTGCGCCTGCCCACGGGCGACCACCGGTCTTTCCCTGTCCCCGTAACGTAGCCTGTCCACCCCCACGGTGTCACAGAGAGAGGGCCAGGCAGCACGTGGCCTCTGCACACCGGCTTCTCTGCAGAGCATCTAAGACATTCCGTGTCTTTGCACTGAACAGTCCTTGTCCGTCCTTTTTCAGCACTGTCTCTTCTTGTTGTCTCAAACCGCCCAGGAGGACAGGGTGAAGGAGGAGCCCGGGGCTCTAGTGTCCAAGCCTCCGGTGGACGTTTCCAGAACCTCGCCCCTCCCATGCCCTCGTGGAGGAGGGGGAGCCCTGCCGCCCCATCCAGTCCCAGGGAAATAGCCAACTAGAAAGTAAAGCTCTTCCTGTTTTTCAAAAGCAAAAGTTTAGCGCGCGGTCTTTGATCCGCGAATGTAATTACCATGAGAATTGGCGATGGAACGGATATTTGTCTAAAAGCATTAATTTAAATCCTGGCCCAGTTTCCCCCTTATCAGTGCTCTAATTCTAACAGCGCCCGTGGCAGAATCAGAAATCAGAAGGGAAGAACAAGCGGGTCTTCAAGTGGTAGGAACGCGGGAGAGCCACGCCGGGAAGGAACATCGCGGAGTGTGCCGCGGACCCAGCGAGGTATAAAGTGTGGAGCCTGGTGGCTGGCTACGCATATCTGCATTCTTTCTTTCTTTCTTTCTTTCTTTCTTTCTTTCTTTCTTTCTTTCTTTCTTTCTTTCTTTTCTTCCTTCCTTCCTTCCTTCTTTCCTTCCTTCCTTCCTTTCTTTCTCTTCCTTCCTTCCTTCCTTCCTCTCTCTCTCTCTTTTCTTTTCTTTTTCTTTCTCTTTTCCTTCTAGTACTGGGGATTGAACCCAGGGACATTCTACCTCTGAACTATACACCCAGAACTTTTAAAATGTTTTTAAAAAATTAATCTATTTATTTCTATATTTTTCTGGCACTGGGGATTGAACCAGGGACATTCTACCTCTGAACTATACACCCAGAACTTTTACAAATTTTTTAGAAATTAATCTATTTATTTCTATATTTTTCTGGCACTGGGGATTGAACCTAGGGACATTCTACCTCTGAACTATACACCCAGAACTTTTAAAATATTTTTTAAAAATTAATCTATTTATTTCTATATTTTTCTGGCACTGGGAATTGAACCCAGGGACATTCTACCTCTGAACTATAAACCCAGAACTTTTACAAATTTTTTAGAAATTAATCTATTTATTTCTATATTTTTATGGCACTGGGGATTGAACCCAGGGACATTCTACCTCTGAACTATACACCCAGAACTTTTAAAATATTTTTAAAAAATTAATCTATTTATTTCTATATTTTTCTGGCACTGGGAATTGAACCCAGGGACATTCTACATCTGAACTATACACCCAGAACTTTTACAAATTTTTTAGAAATTAATCTATTTATTTCTATATTTTTATGGTACTGGGGATCGAACTCAGGGACATTCTACCTCTGAGCTATACCCCCAGCCCTATTTTATTCTTTTATTTTGAAACAGAGTCTCACTAAGTGGCTGAGGCTGTCCTTTAACCTGCGATCCTCCTGTCTCAGCCTCCCAAGTACCGGGATTACAAGCCCGGCTTTACCTGTTTTTATTTTTTTGTGTGTATGTGTGGTACTGGGGACTGAATCCAGGGGCATCCTATCTCTGAGCTACACCCCCAGCCCTATTTTATTTTTATTTGGAAACAGGGTTTCACTAGGTTGCTGAGAGTCTCACTACTTGCTGAGGCTGTCCTTGAACCTGCAATCCTCCTGTCTCAGCCTCCCAAGGACTGGGATGACAAGCGTGTGCCACCGTGTCCCGCTCTTATTTACCTGTTTAAAGGCCACATAGGGTCAACTCTGAGCTGGGGGGCTGGTACCCCAGCTCACAAGTTTAGTGGACACCATCAACCCTGCACCTGCTCCGCGAGGCACCATGAAGCCCAGCGTCTCTGTCACAGGCAGGAGGATGTGCGCTCCTCCCTGATTCAGAAGCCTCATGTCCTAAACCTGTCTTCCTGCGTCCCCGTGGGAAGTGCAGAACTCCCCAAGCCACCTAGAACCCAAAGCTACC
Source organism: Glis glis (assembly GCA_004027185.1). Taxonomy (NCBI): domain Eukaryota; kingdom Metazoa; phylum Chordata; class Mammalia; order Rodentia; family Gliridae; genus Glis; species Glis glis. Next base: position 6,704 of record PVJS01016134.1, read on the forward strand.
TGGAATTGAGCCCCGAAAGCCTCCATTGTCCTCTGCCCATGGCCAAGGGAACCCTCCTTTCCACCTTAGATTCTGGGCATTAACACCAAATGGTTAGGGCTTTTTCTTTTTTTTTTAATTTTTTTTTCTCCTTAAACCCCAGCTCCTCCCTGGCTGCAGGATGGGCGGTTTGGGGGAAGGTTAATAACCTGGTGTTTCCTGTTCCCCTGAATGGTGGTGTTGTTCTTTCCCGGGTTCCCAAGGAGGAAAGTCAGGCTCGGTGGGACAAAGGCCACGTGACTGTGCCCACGGCAGCCCTCAGAACCTTATCAAAGCCACCGTGAGTGGGAATAATTACTCACGCTCAGCTGGGGGCGTCCGCAGCCCCGTCTGAGCCCAAGGATCCTTCGCTCCTTTCAAGGAAGAGAATTAAAAAGGATTCGCCACCGGAGGAGCAGCAGTTCTGGGGACAGGAGGAGCAGGGCAGCAGGGGCTGCCCCCTCCCCAGAGCTGCTTCTCCGGCGACACAGCAGCGTCCCTTCCCTTCTGAATGGGTTTTAAAAAAATAAAGCACTAACATGGAAAGAAGAAAAACAAAATCTTTCTGAGATTCGAGGGGGAAAACATTTAAAAAAAAAAAGATGGGCTGGTGAGAACCATGGTGGTTAGTGGAAGGACTTTCTTTTACTTAATAATTGATGAGGCCACTCTTCAGAAAAGTCAGCTCCGATTCAATCTTTTATTTAAAACGCAGATCAACCGCACACAGGGACAGCTGGCGGCCCCCTCCCGCAGCAGCCGGGTGGGCCACCAGCCAGGGGCCGCTCTGTCCCCTAAAACCCTGTCCCGCACAGGAGCAGCCAGTGTGCCGGCCAGCGCTGCTGCCCCTCAGGTCTCCCCTGGCTCACTGCACCCCAGGTGAACCCCCAAATCCAGAGGTGATGCGCTGGATTGGGGAGGGAAGATGGACAAGGTTAGGAGTATGTGCATGTGTGTGTGTGGGGGAGCAAGCACATGCATGTGTGTGAGCGGGTGTGTCATAGTACGTGCCCATGTATATATGAGTGTGTGCGCGTGTGTGCAGGCACGTGTACATGTGTACAGAGTGCACGTCAGTGTGTGTATATGTGAGCCAAAGTTGTGCATGAGAGAGCATGTTTGTAGGAGAGTTGTGTATACACAGGTGTCCATGTGTATGGAGCACAAGTGTCTGTGTGTGCACACACATGTGCGTACATGCGTATCGGGGAGTGTGCATAGACAGCGGCAGGTAGGTGCGTATGAATGCGTGCACAGGGGTGCGCCTGTGGAGGAGGGAGCGCAGGACCGTTTCTGCTGCCTCCAGGGTCCTTCCCGACCACACTGTGCGCAACCCTGCCAGCCCTTCCCACCAAAAGCCAAGGCCCTGTGCAGCGCAGCCTGCCTGGGCTCCCTCCAGCCCGCGGTGACGGTGACAGCCGAGGCCGGGTGGCCGGCCTGCTGCTCGCTGGACTCATTCAGAGCCCGGCTGTTCGCAGCTCAGGGAAGTGAGTCCCATCTCCCTGTAGGATTCCCATTCTTTGGGGGGATGGAAACAGATGATTAGTGGGTTGGACAACATGCAGGAGAATCGGAGGAGCGCTCTGGACGGACGGCGCCCCTGCAGTGGCCACCGGGCTCAGTTCTTCCTCCAAAGTTACCTAAAGCCTTCTAGCATAATGCTATAAAACACACACACACACACACACACACACACACGCACGCACGCACGCACACACTTAGCTGTTTAATAATGCCTAAAGAGTAAAATCGGTCCTTGTTCTGACCTGGGCGAGCAGGCGAGGGGCAGTGTGTAGACCACGGGGTCCCTTTTCCTTTCAAAACTCGCCCTTTTTAACAGTGGGACAAGGTCCCAGCCATGACCGTGGCACCAGGGCCAGACAGTTGGGCGACAGTGAAGGGGACTCCTACAGGAAGCCGCTGGACAGACCTGGGCACCTTCCTGGGTTCTGCGTTTGCTATGGGAGTGACCAAAGGGCCCCCAGGCGGGGCGACTCTCAGGTGACATGTTGGAATTGGGCTCCTGTGGGGGACTGAGGAAGGACCGGGACATGGAGCCCACCTGAGGCCGGTGTGGGAGGGAGGTCCCTTTGGAGTGAGCGGTGCGGGACTCCCTTCCCTCCTTCCCAGCCCGCCTCGGAGTTCTGTAATAAAAATAGTCCAGGCTTGCGTGCATTCTGCAGGACGGGTAGACTGTATTCAAAACGAGTCCAGTACCTGGGAGAAAGCGCTCTCCATTGTCGAAAATAAATGGTTGGTTAGGCTTTGATTTTTTTTCTTTTAAAAAAAAAGCAGTAGCTACTTTCAAAGTCAGGAGAGAGGAAAAAATTTTTTTAACGCAGAAAGAGAAATAACAACAGCAGGGTGTTCTCTGTCTGTGCACTTTAAAATTCCAGTGTCGGGATATGCTATTAATTTTCTCCTTTCTCTTCCAGCATGAAGTTGTGAAAAATACCCGTCAGGTTGCACAGCTCTGGGCAAATTATTTTAAGAGCGCTTGTGGCTTGGGATGCGGAACGGGTAGGAATTCCTTCACCCATCATCCCGGCCCTGTGCGCCGCGGTGTAGCCCAACAGCAACAGGCGACCCCATGAACCAAACCCTGCAGGCTCCCCCCAGAAAAGCCAGGAAAACCCCACAAGGCCCGTCTGCCTCCTTGGCCTCACAATTAAGAGATGTGTGCAACCGTGACCCCCGGCCAACAATTATCGTCAGCAGGTCGAAGCGCTGAGTATCAGTGGCCTGTCTCCTGAGCTCTGCCCCACCCCAGTGTAAACTTCTGGATGGCGGTGGCTTCACCTCTGCCCGCCACCTTCGTGGCTCCCTCATCAAAAGATGCTCTCCACGCTGAAAATACTTTATGGCCACAAGAAAAAAAAATGGCCGCGGCTCCACAATTATTTTAGAAAGTCCGCATTGTGTTTCGGCGGAGGGCAGACGCCCTGGCTGAGGGCTTACAAGATCAAGATCCAAATCCCCGGGTTTAGAAATAGCAACGCTCAGAAGTACCCTCCTCCCCACACCCGGGCTTGTTCTCTGCGCCTTGAAATAGATCAAATTAGAGAGCTGGTCTCAGTTTGATGACTCGCCTCACCATTTTCAAATAAAGATAATGAAGACCCCCGCGCTAATGAAGACTCCTTTTTGAAAGCCGTGCTTCGCCGAGGATGATACGATAGCTCTGGGAGGCTCCGGCCACAGCCATTTTGACACGGTGTGTTACCCCGTGGGAGCAGCGGACCCCTGGCACCCGCGTTTCTCTTCTGAACTCCTCATCCCAGCCCTCTTCTTGGCCGAGTACCTGGTGGAGATGCTGCGGGCCGGCCTGGAGGGAGGCGGGTGCTAAGTTCAGCCACATCCCCAACCATCTGGACACTGGGGCTGTGACAGTGGCCCAGGGTCGGGGGAACCCACGTAGCATCTATAGGAATGTCAGAGGCAGTATCTTTCGTGTTTCCCTTTCTGTGCAGCACCCATTTCTACAAAAATGACATTAAAATGACTGAGAAGGGGTTCTCTGTGAAATGCTCCTAGGAAGGGGGAAGGGTCAGGTTTTGTGTCCTCGGGATCAGTAGTCCCTGTTTACTCTGCTAGCGTATAGGCAGAAGCTCTATGTCCCCATTTTTAATTTCCCATACAGAATGTAAAACTTAAAAGGGGAGTCTCGCCGGGCGTGGTGGCGCAAGCCTGTAATCCCAGTCCTTGGGAGGCTGAGATAGGAGGATCGCAGGTTCAAGGCCAGCCTCAGCAACTTAGCAAGACTCTCAGCAACCTAGTGAGACCCTGCTTCAAAACAAAATAATAATAACTGATGATGATGATGATGATAAAGGGCTGCAGGTGTAGCTCGGAGGTAGAATGCCCCTGGGTTCCATCCCCAGTACCACACACACACACACACACACACACACAAAAGTGTAAAATATGTCTCACAAAGACAAGCATTCCATGTACCAAGAAAACGCATTCAAATTTCTTCCACAAACTTCTGTGCTTTTTTTTTTTTAAAGCCTGTGATGTCCTATTGTGTATCATTAGACGGTGCCCTGGGAATGCATCTAAAAATAGGCAGCTTTGCCGGGGAAGAGGATGAAAGAAGAGACCCATGCGGTGTAGCGTGAACAGAGCTGTCCATTTTGGAGTGGAGCGTGTGCACATGTTATGCGAGAGGTATGCGTACGTGTGGGTGTGCATGCATGTGTTTATGTGTACGGCATGTGCTTGTATGTGCAAGTAATGTGTGCCCACGTGTGCACATGTATGTGTGTGCATGTGTGTGTGTACATGTGCACGAGTGCATGTAACCATTCTGGCTACGGCCCACAGTGGGAGAGAACAGTTAACTACTGCACTACATATATTTCTAGTCTCAAGACAATTTATTTATTTAAGGTGTTTTGTCTGGATCAGAAGTGCTATCATAGGAACATGCTTGATGAGCCTGGTTTCCTGTTGTACAGGGCAAGAGCTGTTAATATCAAATACGAATGTAAAATTTAAACAGCTCCATTTACTAAAGGAGGAACCCCTTATTTAAATCAATATACAAACAGCTCTGGGAATAGAAGTATAAATAGCAACACAATCTGCGTGTGTAAATAAATAGGAGTGAATAAATGCTGTGCATATTAATTGGGGCCTTTCTGGTGTGAGCTATGGGACCTCAGGCAACGGGCCCCCCTCTTCTTAGCGCAAGATGGGAAGATATGAAAGCTTGTTTCAAGGATTAAATGGGATGCTGCATTTGGAAATGCTTGGTCTAACTTTTTTTTTTAAAAAGTCCCGCTGGTGATGCTGGTGCATGTTTCTAGAAGAAAAGATGAGCAGGAGGAGAAACAAAGTCCTACCCAAGAGATACGTCTGAGGCCGTCTACAACCAGGCAAGAGATCCATCTAGACCCAGGAAATGACAGAGACAGGACGTGGCTTCCAGTGAGAGACGGGCAAGGGATAGGAGGGAAGGAAGTCACACGGAGGTGCCCAGAGACGGGTGGTATGTTCAGGACCCACCCAGGCAAGGAGCTGTTGGTGCAGGGGAAAGTTCTAGGTGGAGCAAAAGCAGAGCTCAGCATGGGGTAGAAACTTTGGGCATAGGTGCCGCCCTCAGGGGTGCTCCGTGGAGGGGACTCCTGGGACAGGAGGAGATGCATGCATGAGAGGGAGGTGTCCCAACATCCAGGAAAGGAAGAATGCGTAGCGCTGGATGCTCCGGGACATCAAGAGCTCCCGGGAAATCAGCAGGGTAGAGCTGACATCAAACACGGCTCTGACCATGGAAGGGCCAAAGCATGTTAGAGGATGGCAGAAGGGCATCCCAGCTTATTAAGTGGAGAAAGGGAGGTGGTAGCTTGAAGCAGATGAAAAGAAGGGTTTACCAAGCGCGGGACCTGCAGGTCCCCAGGCCCGTGTTCCAGGGGGTGGAGGGGTTCCCTAAGTCAGACTCATCTGGCTCTTCAAGCATCAGGTGGGCAGCATGGATGGAGGGAGAGGTCAGAAACACTGAGACGTGGTGGAGGATGACCTGGAGAAAGAAAGAAAGAAGGGCTTTACCTCCAAAGAAGAGACAGGTATCTATCTTTCTTTCTTTCTTTCTTTCTTTCTTTCTTTCTTTCTTTCTTTCTTTCTCTCTCTCTCTCTCTCTCTCTCTCTCTTTCTTTCTTTTTTTCTTTCTTTCTTTCTTTTTTGCAGTACTGGGGATTGAACCCAGGGGCATTCTACCTCCGAGCTATACCCCCAGTCCTATTTTTTATTCTTTATTTTGGAAACAGGATCTCACTAAATTGCGGAGGGCCTCACTAAGTAGCTTAGCTAAGTAGCTGGGGCTGGCCACGAACCTGCAATCCTCCTATCTCAGCCTCCTGAATAGAGACGGGTATTTTTAGAGATTTGTTCCTAACCAGAGGGTGTGGAAGTTGGGGGGCATTGGGCTTAGAAGAGACGGGTATCCTTAGAGGTTTGTTCCTAACCAGAGGATGCGGAAGTTGGGGGACATTGGGCTTGATGATCTTTATTCCCTGGTGGGGCAGAAAGCAGAAATAATGGAGTTTGCAGGCGGGGAATCTGCGAGGTTGGGAGCAGCCACCCAGAGACACAGGGTCACGCCGTCGCCTTACAAGTTCCGCCAGAAGCTGAGCTCTGTGTCTTCTTACTTGGAAGACAAAGATGGATGTTAGGGCCCAGGGTCTCTGTCATCTACAGATGTGGGAAAATGACTGTCAAGAGCTCTGGACCAAGTGGGCTTCACCAGCAAACGGGCCGGCACCGCGGGGCCCCAGGCCCAGGGCCTCTCGGCGCTTCGTAGAAGTCACTGCAACTCCTTGTTTGAAAAGCAGCCAACGCTGCGCTCAGGACAGGCAGAGAGGCATTTGTTGACGGGCCTGATTGCTAGACACTTTAATTTGGAAAGTATTTGGGAGTGGGGGATTTCCTTTCGGGGGCCCCCCTAAGAGGTAGTGGAGAGACAGATCCGAAACGCCTTCCCCCATGGGCTGGAACTAGGCTGAAACACTTTCATCACTAATTGGATTGTGGCTGGGTTGACAAAGAATGCACCGCAGTTGTGTGTGTGTGTGTGTGTGTATGCTATTTATTCTCTCTCTCTCTCTCTGGAGAAAGTGTATGGCCCAACTTTAGTATTTATTAAACATTCTGCCTGATCTATTCACTTGGCTGATAAAATGTTTTCAAGTTTCTGAAATGAGAGGGACACACACCTTTCTGGGCTGTCTCCCCGCCCTCGTGTTTCTAGTTGGGGGACCCCAGCCTTCTCCCGCTCAGCCTGTGATCCACCTGCCTCTTCTAACCCTGCCCCTCTTTCCAGCTAGGGCATCGAGGAAAGAGACACCCATGCCAGCCCCAAACCACTCCGCAGGTGGTTCCCGGGTAGAACAGATTCAGGGAAGGTGAAGGAGAGACTCTGCTTTCTCACAAAAAGGAGACAGGATCATGCTAGCTAGCTTTGCGTCGCTGCGGTCGCAATACCTGACAGGAACAATGGAGAGGAGGAAATATTTATTTAGGCTCACGGTTTTAGAGGTTCAGTCCATGGTGGGCTGGCTCCACTGCTCTGGGGCTGAGGGGGAGACAGAACATCATGGCGGGAGAGGGAAGCTGCTCAGCTCATGGCAGTGGGGAAGCAGAGAGAGGAAGAGAGGGAGGGAGGAAGAGAGGGAGGAAGGGAGGAAGGAATGAAAGAAGGAAGGAAGGAAGGAAGGAAGGGAGGGAGGAAGGAAGGAAGGAAGGAAGGAAGGAAGGAAGCAAGGAAGGAAGGAAGGAAGGGGCCAGAGAGAAGATAAACTCTTCTAGTCCACATCCCCAGTGTCCTGCTTCCTCCAACTAGGTCCTCCCTGCCGGGAGTCCAGGCAACCATCACTGGGTTGATCCACTGACGAGGCCTTCCCCAGAGCCCCACCTGTGAGCCCATGAGACTTTGGGGGACATGTCAGATCCAGTCCCTAGCTCCTGCTGTTCCGTGGGTCTGCCTGCAGAGGAGGTGACCAGATCCCCAGAGGCCCCCGGCAGCATCGCACCCGGGCATCTGCAGGTCCCGGGGTCTGTGCATCTCTCTGATCTTTCCAAGGATGCCAATGTTTGCCTTGAGATGTTGGGAACCAGGTAAGCCAGAGTCCCTCAGTGTTGCCAGTGCTGCCTGAGTCCTGCTCTGGGCCCTGATTCACTTTCTTTGCTTTTGGGAACGACCCCTCTGGTCACTTTCAGACGCAACATCTTTGGCACAGAGCTCCCCCCCCCCAAAGCGAAGTGTAAGATCCCAGGAGTATCGGATGAATAACAAGGATACGATGATAAGAAGACAACAGCTGACCGTGGCGGACTGTTCATGACGCAGCACACACTGTTCTGAGAGCGTTACCATGCTTTGCTTAATTTTCAGATGACCCTAGGAGTCCATTATAGGATGATTCCCAATCTACAGATAAGGGAAACAAAGTTAAGAGAGGACACAGAGCACGCGTGTGGTCCAACAGCGCTAAGATTTTTTTTGGTGGTATTGGGGACCGAAAACAGGGGCATTCTAGCATTCAAGCTCTGAGCCACACTGCCAGCCCCATTTTATTTTATTTTATTATTTTGAAATAGGGTCTCACTAAGTAGGTGAGGCTGTCCTCCAACCCATGATCCTCCTGTCTCAGCCTCCCAAATACTGGGATTACAGGCATGTGCCACTATGCCCAGTTAAGCTGAGATTTTTTTAAATGCATCTTGGCATTTTTTTTAAAAATGGCAAAATTGTCATTTGGCAAACACTACACTAATAATCATTATTTTAGAGGGGGACTGGGGATTGAACCCAAGAGCATTCTACCTCCAAGCTACACCCCCAGCCTGATTTTTATTTCTTATTTGGAAACAGGTGGCTGAGGGTCTCGCTAAGTTGCCGAGGTTGGCTTTGAACCTGCGATCCTCCTGTCTCAGCCTCCCAAGTACTGGGATTACCAGCATGCGCCACCACGCCCAGCTAATAATCATTTCAGATAACAATCAAGGGATGTTAAAATCAGAGGGCGAAAGTGTGGTGAGAGCCAGAATATTTTCATTGTCTCAACACACCTCTCCTACAAGGCTTGTTGCTTACAAGGGTAAACAGTCACTTTACGGAGGGGAAGCTGGCCCACCCCACCCAGGAAGGCGTTAGTTAGTTTTTGTTTAACCAGAATTTACCACCTGTCGCGGAGGACACAACACGGAAAGAGAAAACCAAGTTTGACCCCAGTAATTGAGACCAGCTATCCATCATCTCTCCGGGTCTTTGGCTTAAAGGATGTTTGAGGTCGCGCCGACCTTCATCCGTGCTTGGAAAGATTAAAAGGGTGGGTGTGGAAGGCAGGAGCTCCGGGGCGCAGGACGGGCTGCGGACCAACAGGTCTTACAAGTTCACTCTGCCAGACACAAGTCGCGACCTGGAGAGGAATCCAGCCCGGCGCGCGGATGCCAAGCCCCGGCCCTGCGAAAGATGAACAAGCCAAACCTCAGGCAGACGCACGCTGGCGGGAGCCTGTCTTCCTCCTGAGAAAGCCGGGTCCCAACTGCTACCATTTAGATGATGATGATGGGGAAGGTGTTAAAGGCGGGGACTGGATCTTACTTATTTTTGTGTGTGTCTTGGACTGCCCACAGTGTGTGGGATCCTATAGAGACTCCATGGGTATGTTCTGAACGAGCTGGTGCATAGAGCCACCAGCACTACCTTAATTTGGCTCTAAGCCTCTTAATGACAACTCCCATGAGGTAGTAATACAGTTATCAGACTTTATGTAGGATAAGAAAATGATGTCGAAACATGGAGTCTGGACAAGAGGTTTTGATTTCAAAGCAATGCGCACGCAGAAACTTCATTGCTGGGTGGTTACTCCAAAGCAGGAGGGTTTCTGTGTTCTGTGAAAGCTGGTGATGATTTTGAAGACATTAAATCATGATAGGCCGCTCCCCTTCTCCATCACCTTTTTATTTTTTTGCCCCCTCTCCTATCTTCAAATGACGTTCTCTTTTTTATTTTTTATTTTTACTTTTTTTGTGGTACTGGGGATGGAACCCAGAGGCATTCTACCTCCAAGCTTTACCCCCAGCCCTATTTTTTATTCTTTATTTTGAAACAGGGTCTCACTAAGTTGTGGAGGGCCTCACTAAGTAGCTGAGGCTGGCCGCGAACCCAGATCCTCCGGTCTCAGCCTCCCAAGTACTGGGATTACAAGCGTGCGCCACCACGCCCAGCTCACATTCTCATTTTTATACTGTAGGACCTTGCAGCATTCATTTATAAACATCTGTGAAGCTCCTCGTTTATTTATTAAATAATATTTACTGAATCATCACTCTATGCCTGACATGTATAAACATGATGGGAAACATTAGTTATAAAAAAAACAACAACCTGCTCAGAGGAAGCTACATGACAGGAGGCAGAAAACAATGTTGAACAGGGATTCGCAGCGCGGGCGTCAGTCTACACATAGATACAGTGATGCCAAAGGGACCACTGGTCACTGCTCTTCAACTGTCCCTCCAGGTAAGAAACTGTAATCATAATGGTTATGGTGTTGGTGATGGTGGTGATGGTGATGGTGATGATGATGATGATGGTGGTGATGGTGGTGATGATTATGGTGATGGTGATGGTGATGGTGATGATGATGATGATGGTGGTGATGGTGGTGATGATTATGGTGATGGTGATGATGGTGATGATGGTGATGGTGATGATGATGGTGATGATGGTGATGGTGATGATGGTGATGGTGATGATGATGAAGATGAGTATCTTTACACAAACTAGTTAATGTCTCTGGGCCTTAATTTCCTCATCTTCAAAATAGAGAGTATAATACCTATTTTGAAGACTACTGATAAGAAATAAGTAGGAAGGTCATTTAAAAATTTTCAAGCTAGCTAGGTGCTTTAAAAGAGAATGTTGATCCAAAAAGCATGTTAACACCCACTTCCCCTTCTCACTCCAAATCCCCAGAAATTGTACAAAAATATAACTATACGTGATTTTCTTATTGGGGGAGGGTTCCTGGGGATTGAACCCAGGGCATTCTACCTCTGAGTTACACGCCCATCCCTTTTTATTTTTTACTTTAAAACAGGGTCTCACTAAGAGGCCAAGGGTCTCACTAGGTTCCCAAGGTTGACCTCAAACATGGGATCCTCCTTTCTCAGCTCCCAACATGATATTACCAAACAGAAAGAGCCAGAAAGAGACCCCCAAGGCCCTCTGTTAGATAGCGTTTCCTCCCTACAAACAAACCAGGCACGATTCACCTCCCGAGCACACAGATGGTAGAGAAATGAAACAAAATGACCAAGAAGTGATATGCTCTACCTATGTTTGTTTGACCTCTGCAATAGACTTCATCTAATTGTGAATTCATGCCATTTAATTTTTAATGGTGCCATGTTTACAGCTGGGTCTAAAAACAATTCCTGACAACGGAGCCATCAGCTTCCTGGCCCGTATGAACTAATTCCAGCACACTTACCAACGCGGAGGGTGACCAGAAATGTAAAGTGGGTTGAGTCAAAGCCACATAGTTAAGTCCAGTATGCTTCTCCAGTCCCCAACACATGAGGCCCCTGGGCCACAAGGTGTCGATTGTACCAATGGTACTCCGTTGGCAAAACGCCCTTGTGTCATCAGGAACAGGTTCCCAGAGCATCAGCGATAAATGGATTCCAGGGCCAGAATCCCAGCAAATTCAACTAACATTGATCCAAACGGAGCCCCAGAAGAGCCCCATCTTCATCGCCCCGGGAGAGGGGAGGATGAATGAGAAAGATTACTTGTGGGTCGTAATTGCTGAAAATACGTTGATGATGTAAAAATCTAATCCCTTCTCCTCTGCCACAGTAAAGTCCTACAGACAGAGAAATTATGCTTAATGCCAGTGTATTGAAAGTAAAAAGAAAATTCCGTTCTCCCTTTGGGGGAATGGGGGAAGGACATCTCTGGAGCTGTCAGAATTCACAAGCCATAATAAATTATTCTTTTTCATTACCGATTTATTAAGCCGGCTGCTTGGTGTAATGGCAGAAAATTTCGTGTAATTTTCATAGTATTAGATGACTGTGATTTCTGATCTGAAATCAACTTGAGTTATTAAAAGAAGGGCGTGTATTTAACATCACGCATTAGGGTGTAGCTTCAGCAAATCCTTCCAAGAACAGGGTTGAAGCATTTACGTAACGTGGCCCATTGTGTGATTGGAAACAAGACAATAGCTCCATTCCTGGGACAATTTGTATCAGAGGTACAAGCCCCCCACCCCGACTCTTTGGTTCTAAAGTGATTGACAGGTAAGTCAGCTATAAAATACTTAAAATGTGCCTGGAAACCCCAAGCTAGATAGTTGGAGGGTCCCAAGAAGTCTTGATCCTATATTGTCACTGAAATTAGGATTTTTTTTTTTTTTTTGCGGTACTGGGGATTGAACCCAGGGGCATTCTACCGCCGCGCTATACCCCCGGCCCTATTTTTTATACTTTATTTTCAAACCGGGTCTCACGAAGTTGTGGAGGGCCTCACTAAGTAGAGAGAGAGAGAGACAGGGAGAGAGAGAGAGAGAGAGAGAGAGAGCTGAGGCTGGCCGCGAACCCGGATCCTCCGTAATCCCAGTACTCCCAAAGTACTGGGATTACAAGCGTACACCACCACGCCCAGCCCAAATTAGGACTTTTTAATAGCAAACAATGGATCAAGATATTAGAATCATTGATGGAGCTAGAATGTGGGTAAAGCTGGGATGTTTCAGAAAGCTTTCAATTGTATATAGGAAATGATGATTCTGTGAGCAATGTTTGTTCCGTGGAGGAGCTAGACAGCGATGCCCTCTACCTCTGAACTCACCTGTGCTGAGCAGCTCGCCTCTGATGGAGCCACGGGATTCCTTCTTCCCATCCACCCACCTTGTAGTCGACAGCATTCACCATGCTCTTCCTATGGGGCGACTAAGACTCAGCCCTAGAGGAGGACTGGGAACGTTCTGGAAAAGACAACTATCTACAGAGGTGCACATGAAACATGAAATGTACAACTAGGAGCCGGGCGTGGTGGCGCTTGCTTGTCATCCCAGGACTTGGGAGGCTGAGACAGGAGGATCCAGGTTCGCGGCTAGCCTCAGCTACTTAGTGAGGCCCTCCGCAACTTAGTGAGACCCGGTTTCAAAAATAAAGAATAAAAAATAGGGCTGGGGGTGTTGGGGTGTAGCTCAGAGGTAGAATGCTCCTGGGTTCAATCCCCAGTACTGCAAAAAAAAATGTATGAGTCGGAAAAGTGCTATGTCTGTCCCACCGGGGGGGGGGGGTCTGGGCAGCTGTCACCAAGCAGGTGCATTGGAGAGGAACCTGTAGGGGCTTCATAAAACTCATGTGAAATAGAAATTAAACTGGGGGTGGTGGTGCACGCTTGTAATCCCAGGATTTGGGAGACTGATACAGGAGGATCGCAAGTTGGGGCCAGTCTCAGGAGCTTAGTGAGGCCCTCCACAACTTATAGAGACCCTATTTCAAAACAGAAAAGAATAAAATAGGCCTGGGGGTGTAGCTCAGAGGTAGAATGTCTCTGGGTTCTATCCCCAGCACAAAGAAAGAAAGAAGAAAAGAAAGAAAGAAAGAAAGAAAGAAAGAAAGAAGGAAGGAAGGAAGGAAGGAAGGAAGGAAAGATGGAAGGGAGGAAGGAAGGAGTGGGAGGGAGGGAAGGGAGGGAGGGAGAGAGAGAGAAAGAAAGAAAGAGAAATTACAAATAATAGATAGCACTATATTTCATTGAATTCACAGAACCATTAAGTAGGTGCTACTCCATTCTAAGTAACACAATTTCTAGACTGTTCTCTTGGGCCTAATTTAATACCAACTTCTACCTTTGCAGAAACTAGCCGGGTACAAACTAAATGTATGATTCTGTCCAGTTGAAGGAACTTGGGACTTTTGACCACATTCTAGATACTTCCTTTAGGTTTACACACGGATGGACGTCTACTTCCCCTTGATTTAGCTGGCCAAATAGTTGGGGCCATTTCTGGCCCCCTCTCTGAGGCTCTGCTATCGGAGCCTAGTTTGTAACACGGTGCTCTCTTACAGCGTCACCGTGAAGGCCAACACCGCTCAATCTCCATGACTAGAGGGTCACTGTCCTGTCCCTTGCTGGTCACACCGCCCAGCAGCAAGCCTGGCATGGTGGACAATGGAGAAACAGCCACTCAGTAGGCAGGGCCGCGAGGGAGGCGACGTTCATGGGGCTCGCCTGTCGGTAGAACCGGTGGGATCGTCCACAAGCAAACGCGTTCAGATAAAGATGAAGGTTGTGAAGACAATAACAGGGGCGGGGTGGGGACAGAGGTAGCTCTGGCGCAGGGAGGGAGGACAGACCGTGTGGCCGTGGGCATCGCTGAGGCCACATGCTGCTGAGTCCTGAGAAAGACGATAGCCTGACACGCATGGGGAGGACTCAGGCCTGTGGAGAGCCAGGGAGGACCAGGGAGGGACAGGCCCCCCGTGGTGAGACCCGATGTTCTTCTAAGAAAATTAAGGCCACCAATGGTTTCACACAAGAGGGTGGTGTGCCCTAATGTCAGGAAGGCCGCACGAGCTGCAGAGGGAGCCAGGCAAGAGGACAGGCCAGGAAGAAGGGAGCGGTGAGCTTTGGGGTGTCCTCCAGTCAGAGACGGGCGGCACGCACCTGGAGCAGCCATCCCGGGCGTGCATCTCAGAGGTTGGAACCCCAGTTTTGCTCATGGGCCGAAGGGGAGGTGGTAGGAGCAGGTTCTGAGAGTAATGCCTACGTTTCTGGCTGGTACAATGGTCAGATGGCATTGCTGTTAAAAAAAACATATGGGGAGCGACAGGTGAGGTGGTGCATGCTTGTAATCCCAGTACTTGGGAGGCTGAGACAGGAGGATCATGGGTTTGAGGCCAACCTCGACAACTTAGTGAGACCTGCCTCAACTTAGTGAGACCCTGTTTCCAAATAAAAAATAAAATAGGGCTGGGGGTGTAGCTCAGAGGTAGAATGCCCCTGGATTCCATCCCCAGTACCACACACACAAAATAATAATAATAATAATAATAATAATAATATGGGGGAGCTCAGGAGGAAGGCAGGCATGGGAGAGGGGTCAGGGGATAGAGGAAAGCTCTCGCCTGCCCAAGGAGTTTATCCTCTTCTACCTCCTCCGCACAATCCCCAGGCCCATCACGGAGGGCCTCCCGATCAGCTCACAGCCAGCCTCCAAGATGGAGTCCGAGAAGAGCGATTTCCCCCCCAGTCCAGGTGGCCCAGCCCCTGTCGGAGGAGGTGGGGCTCATGGGAATAAAGCCATGGTCCTCCCGGGCAGCCGCCCACCTCCTGGCCCAGCACCAGCCCGCCCTGGGAGGCACCTGGAGGCGTTTGGATCCGAGTGGTCGGGTCTAGTTTGCAGATGGCGGAGAAGGAGTCCGAGGCCGTATTCACCAAACCCACGGATCTAGAAAACCATTCTGGGGAAAGGATTTTTCAATCTCAACAGAGGGGAGGCGGGGGTTGGAAATTAAAGGGGGAAGGGGGAAAAAAAGAAGCAGAGACAAAAATAACAAGGCCATTAATCTTTCATTAAGTTAAAAGGATGAAAAGGAATCGCTTAAAGTATCGTTCCTTTCTCGCACCACAAGCTCGTACCCCCCGCCAACTTCAAAGGCCGGGGCGAGAAGTTGGCTAATATTGTTGGCACAGTATCAGGCCGCGGTTTACTTTTGCTTAAGTAGGAATTTTTTTTTTTTTTTTTTTTTTTTGCTTTTAAACAAAGACAGCACGAGGGTCAGGCACTCGCTGCTGGGGGACACACAACATAGACGAATGCTTTTGTGTCGCGCGCGCACGGCGGTGGCCTGTCTGCGGACTGCCTGTCAGAGATCCCCGCCACCGCCGCGGAACAATAGGAAGGAAGAAAGAAAGAAATCGGCCCCGAAGCGCCCAGAGAATAGAATCATTGTTCTGGTTCATTCTCTGCCTTCCGCCTCGGCGGAGTCAGGCCGAGTTCTGATGCGGCGCTGGGGCTCCCGGTGGGTGCTCCTAGCAAAGATGGAATTTGCAAAAGAAAAAAAGAAAAAAAAAGGAAGCCAGTGTCCCACTTTTCGGGCACAGGGAACATGCGAGGCATCCCTCACCTGCTTGGGAGTCGGGGGAGACCCAATTCTCTGCTCTGGGAGGCTGTATCTTTCTTGGCTGTTAGCGCTGCTGTTTGTACTTAAAACAAAGATAATTGGTGGTGTGTGGTGGGGCTTTGGGCTCTGTGGTTAAGCCCTGGTCTGCGCGGGTGCTGTTTGACTGGGTAAGGCAGGCTGTCTCGCCTGGCAGGTGCAAAGGGCCTGGGGCACAGAGGGCTGCATTCGCTTGCTGGGTTCCATGACCTTCTGCTGCAGCCCAGAGCTGGATCCGAGCTCCTGACCCGTGTCCTGCCTGGCTGGAGGATGCTTCTCTATGTCCTCTCTGCGTTTGCTTTGAGCAAGGAACGGGAGTCCAAAGGAAGGCGACAAGTGGGTGCCTTTTAGGAAACACAGCATGGATCCGATTTGGGAAGGGCAGTGAGGGGGTTTGGCCTTGCTCTTTGGAGGAAATCTCATACGCAGAGGCCAGGCTGCCCACGGTGCCCCTTTCCCACTGGCTAGGTGCTCCGCGCTCAGGCTCTCAGCCCCAGGGCTCCGGCCCTTGTGAGCGTGCTCCCGGCCTGACGAGCATCCCGCAGTCCGATTACACACATGGAGACCTGGCTCAGACGCGGCCTGTGGCTTGAGGGCCTCCGCTTCCAACTGACCAAGGGCGACCATGACTCTCCCCCAGGAGACCTGAGCGTGCCAAGCATGCAGAGGGGCTCAGTAAGTACCGCCTGGCTGCGGTCATCCTCACGGAGCACGACTGAGCCACAGGGACCCTCCTGGGCCCAGGCACTTCCCCTGCAGGGGCTCCGCGTGCTCCGTCCCCAGCTCCTCCCAGTGAGGGAGTGCATGAATGATTGGATGAATGAACATTTGTAATCACTGGTAATCGAAGTGTGGGCCACGGGACTTACCTTTTTTTTCTCTGGTACTGAGGATTGAACCCAGGGACATTCTACCTCCGAGCGACAACCCCCAGCCCTATTTATTTTTTTATATTTTGAGATGGGGTCTCACTAAGTTGCTGAGGGACTCGCTAAGTAGCTGAGGCTGGCCGCGAACCTGTGATCCTCCTGTCTCAGCCTCCCAAGCACTGGGATGACCTGCGTGCGCCACCACGCCCGGCGGAAATGACCATATGAAGGGCAAGGATTACAAATACAAAGGTTTTTTTTTTTGTGGTACTGGGGACTGAACCCAGGGGCATTCTACCTCCAAGCTACACCCCCAGCCCTACTTTATTTATTCATTTATTTGTTTATTTATTTATTTATTTATTTATTTATTTTTGGCTGTACGGGGGATTGAACCCAGGGGGTATTCTACCTCCGAGCTACACCCTGACCCTATTTTTTGTTCTTTATTTTGAAACAGGGTCTCACTAAGTTGCAGAGGGCCTCACTACATAGCTGAGGCTGGCCTCAAACCCGGATCCTCCTGTCTCAGCTCCCAAGTACTGGGATGACAAGCATGTGCCACCATGCCCGGCTAAATACAAAGTATTTTGAGTAATTATCCGCTAATGATCCTCTGAAGGGGACAAGTCACTGTACCACAGAAGAGCAGCAGAGTGTGTGCTGGACCCACAGCACAGAGCGCCGGGCAGCCAGGGCTCATGCACACAGCTGCTGTGGGGCTCACCCCCGGGTGTTCTTGGGTTTCACGTGGGGTGTGCACGCAGCTGGAGGCCATCAGGAGTTCTCTCTGCAGCCCCGGACCGCTCTGCCCCTGCCTGCCCCATGTCCCCTCTCCGCTCTGTCCCTATGGAGAGAAGTAGCTGTTCTCTGGACCTGAGTGGACCCAGGCCGCCCAGTGGTCTCTTTGTTACAGCAGCTAAGTCTTTACCCAGCTGTCTCACGACACCCTCTGTGGCAACCGGGGTAGGATTAGCTGCCTGATTAGTCAGTGCTGATTGTGGAATGAGGTCATCGGGCGGGAAAGTGGAAGTTCTTAATTCCACAATTGGTGTTGAGAGACATCTTATCGAGCGTGCATTTCTGGAGCAATTGGAAGATCCTTTGTGGTCAACTTAGTCAGCAAAAGAGAAAAGGCCATAAAGCATGTTTTTTTTTTCCAAATACAGTCTAGTAAGAGCTTTAGCACATCTTTTCCTCCACCAAATTTTCCTGACTGCCCTGAAGTTTCTTTTCTTTCTTTCTTTCTTTCTTTCTTTCTTTCTTTCTTTCTTTCTTTCTTTTTCTTTCTTTCTTCTTTCTTTCTTTCTTTCTTTCTTTCTTTCTTTCTTTCTTTCTTTTCCTTCCTTCCTTCCTTCCCTTTCTTTCCTTCCTTCGTTATTTGTTATTATTATTATTATTATTATTATTATTTGCAGTACTGAGGATTGAACCCAGGGGCATTCTACCTCTGAGCTACACCCCCAGCCCTATGTTTTTATTCTTTATTTTGAAACAGGGTCTCACTAAGTTGTGGAGAGCCTCACTAAGAAGCTGAGGTTTGCCGTGAACCTGGATCCTCTGGTCTCAGCCTCCCAAGTACTGGGATGACAAGCGTGCACTGCCACGACCAGCTAATTGTTATTATTATTATTATTATTATTATTATTGTACTAGGAATTGAACCCAGGGGCATTCCACCTCCGAGCTACACCCCTAACCCTATTTTTTTATTTTTCATTTTGAAACAGGGTCTCACTAAGGTGTGGAAGGCTTCACTAAGTAGCTGAGGCTGGTTGCAAACCAGCGATCCTCCAGTCTCAGCCTCCGAAGTACCAGGATGACAAGTGTGTGCCACCACGCCCAGCTTATTTGTTATTATTGTTGTTTGTGGTATTGGGGATGGAATCCAGGGGTGCTCTACCACTAAGCTACACTCCCAGTTCTATTTTATTCTTTATTTGGAAACAAGGCCTCGCTAAGTTGCTGTGACTGTCCTCAAACCTCCGATCCTCCTGTCTCAGCCTCCCAAGTACTGGGATGACAGGTGTGCACCCTACAGCCCAGCTTGGCCTGGAGTTCTGCATGATAAAGGCATTTGGACCACAGAACAAAGGAACCTGAATGCCTTTAAGCTGGGATTGATCTAATTATAGATTCCTCCAAACAGCCCAAAGCCCGCGTTTCTAATTCTAGATACTTTCATTTTCTCCGCTTCACAAATATTTAGGTCTGAAAACAGATTTAAAATCCTGTGTCTCTTTATCCTCTGGTCCAGTTACTGTATTCTACCGTAGTCTTTTGCCTCTGACCAAGAAAGGGTTGCTTCTAACCGGTCTCCTTGGAACCTTCCGTTACATACGGGGAACCGTCCTCATACCTCCTAGAAGTCAGCGGCCACCTGCGTTAGAGGAGCCGGGTGCAGTTGTGCACACCTGTCATCCCAGGACTTGGGAGGCTGAGACAGGAGGGTCCCAGGTTCGCAGCCAGCCTCAGCTACTTAGTGAGGCCCTCCACAACCTAGTGAGACCCTGTTTCAAAATAAAGAATAAAAAATAGGGCTGAGAGTGTAGCTTGGAGGTAAAATGCCCCTGGGTTCCATCCCCAGTACTACAAAAAAAAAAAAAAAGAAGAAGAAGAAGAAGAAGAAGAAGAAGAAGAAGAAGAAGAAAGAAAGAAAGAAAAAGAGGTAGAATGCCCCTGGGTTCAATCCCCAGTTCTGCAAAATAAATAAATAAATAAATAAGTAAATACCACCCATGCCTTCTCCGTGACTTTAAATTCCTGCACCGGCTCACTTGTGGTCCTTTGGGCATGGTTTATTTATAGCCCTTCAAATCCAACTTATTTACACCCCTCCCTTTAGAGTGTGCTGCTGGGCCTGGCCGGATGCTGGAGGGCGGTATGTCCTGCCTAGAACCAGAGGGCTTAGTGCCTCGGGCTTGCTGCCCACGTCCTCCACCTCGGCTCTCCGTGCTGTTGTGAGATCACAGCACCCAGCGATTAAGGTGGGACTCCAGGGGCGGGGGACACCAAGGTTCCTGGGCCCTGCACACGCGCTTCCCAGAACCCAGCAGAGCCCCTACTCTGTAGATGAGCCCCACAGCCAAGTCCCACTCCAGCCTACCGATGTCTCTGAGCCTCACTCTCCCCGTCTATAAAATGGTACAATGAGCCAGGTGTGGTGTCGCACGCTTGTTATCCCAGTACTGGGGAAGTTGAGACCGGAGGATCCGGGTTCGCAGCCAGCCTCAGCTACTTAGTGAGGCCTTCCACAACTTAGTGAGGCCCTGTTTCAAAATAAAAAATAGGGCTGGGGGTGTAGCTCGGAGGTAGAATGCCCCTGGGTTCAATCCCCAGTACCGCAGAAATTATAATAATAATTAGCCTGCTGTGGTGGCGCCCTCTTGTAATCCCAGTACTTGGGAGGCTGAGACTGCAGGATCCGGGTTCGCGGCCAGCCTCAGGTATTTAGGGAGGCCCTCCACAACTTAGTGAGACCCTGTTTCCAAATAAAGAATAAAAAATAGGGCTGGGGGTGTAGCTCAGAGGCAGAATGCCCCTAGATTCAATCCCCGGTACCACAGAATAAAATAAAATAAAGGTGCAATGATAGCTATGCCTCCCTGGCGGCAGAGGCAGTACATTCCTGCTGGACAAGAGGCTTGGAATCACATGAAATGTACGTAAACTGTCCCCTTCCTTCCTTCCTTCCTTCCTTCTTTCCTTCCTTTCTTCCTTCCTTCCTTCCTTCCTTCCTTCTTTCCTTCCTTCCTTCCTATGACTCTGGGCTGCGCAACTGTTGGCTGACGTAAATCAATTAGATTTTCGGCTGATGGATGAACTCCCCAGGAATCCCATTGCTGGCATTCTTTGGACCCCCTCAAAAAAAGTAGGTGCTGAAGAAAATTTCCACATGGGAAACAAGGGCTGGAGAATGGAGCTGCACGTAGAGGCCCCAGGTCCGCCACCTGTCCTCGGTTAAAGTAAGTTATTAAAACAAGCAGAAAGCCTGCCCGCCTTTGCACACCGAGGCCAGCCAGTCACCCCTGAATAAAAGGCACGACAATACACACAGCGGAGAAGGGAGGTGTTTCAAGTTCATCAAAGGCGTTGCAGAGGATGACACACTTTGTATCTGTGCTTTGGGGAACTTTGTCAGGGCCCGGTATTTATTTGACATCAGAAGGGCGTACAAAGCAAACCCCTTTCATAAAAATGCATGGCGTGGGGCGATCCTAGAAATGACCTCCACCATTCTGGGCTGGACAGAGATATTACTTTTATGGGGAGGAAAAAAATAGATCTCTTTAATCAGCTTTAAAAAAATAATATAACACAGGGTGAACAGTCACTTCTCTTATTTAAAAGTTTAACTTTACTTTCATCAATTTATAATCAGAGTTCCTCTGGTATGTTTGATTCCTGACAAACAAGGATAAAAGTCTTGTGCCCCGTTGCTAATGAGATGATAAAACAGCAGGGATCAAGTTTTTAATTACTACAGGCAGTGCGCGGCTGAGGTACGGATGATATTTTCTATTGCATGTCTAAGTTGTAACTTCAGGCTTATGACAATCCTGCTGGGCTCCAGTGCCTTTGATGATCACTCATTTTTGTCTCCTGAGAACATACAAAAATTTCTGAGCTAGAATCCTGGGGGGCTGGCAATTATTGGCAGACCCGGGCACAGGCTCACCGCTCTGACCCTCACTGCTCAACGCGAGTCCTTGACTCCCGCCATGATTGCAGAAGGGAAATCGGACATTCGAAACATCCGTGGACGCTCCTGCGCCGATGACACCCATTCTCACACTGCCAGCATGGGGTCTCCATGAATAATAAAATACCTAATCGAATTGGGAGGTTTCTCGGTATATAGTTTGCCATCGTTCTTCAAAATCAGGCTTGAAATTTTTTAGAGAAATCTTTGTGTTTATACATATTTACAGGCAGACGTGATATAAATAGCTCACTCAAAGCTATTCAAACATGACTCTCACTATTATTATTGTTGCTGCCGATGATTGGTTGATAATTGAGAATTTTCTAAAGGCGCCATCTTGGGTCAAGCGTAAAGGTCAAAATTATGGAACCAACCTAGGTGTCCATCAACAGATGAATGGATTCCAAAATGATGGGGTAGACACACAGTGGAATCCTACTCAGCCATGAAGAACAAAATTACATCATTTGCAGGGAAATGGATGGAACTGGAGAATCTTATGCTCAGTGAGATTAGTCAGTCACAAAAAATGAAGAGTCAGATGTTCTCCCCCTCCCAGAATCCAAGATAACAATGCTCATGAGGAATTTCTATGTTCATCGATATCATTTGTGTGATCTTAAACGAAGTCACGTATTGGAATCCGAAGACACTTAGTATCTGAAGAATTCATGTTGCTTGTATGGCTCAGGGTGGAACATCTGTTCTCACAGATAGTTCAGGCCCAAGTGCTGGACCTGGTGGCACGTGTTTCCTGTTCAAGGAGTCCCTCATGGGCGGGTGGATGTCTCTGTCAACATTCTCAGTGGTATAATCCAAAAAGGCTGACCAAACAACTTAGAGGAAGGAAGACTTATTTGCTCACAGGTTTTGGAGATTTCAGGTTCAGTCCATGTGAGGCTGGGTCTGTGGAGCTCAGGGCATGGCAGCTGGAAGCAGAGAGAGAGAGAGAGAGAGAGAGAGAGAGAGAGAGAGAGAAAGTAAGGGCTCTGCTCTCATATCATGGAGACTGAAAGCAAGCAAGGGGATTCAAAGACACAAGCACAGTCCCTAAGGCCACACCCCCAGGGACCCACCTTCTCCAGCCACACCCCACCTGCCTAGGTGACCACCCAGTCAATCCATTACAATGGATTTATCCACTGATGAGATTACAACCCTCATGGCTTAATGACATCAACTCTGAACATAAGTACATGAGCTCTTCAGGGGATATTCTATGTCTAATCATAACAGTGGGCTATGTGGACAGTGTTCTGGCAGCTGCCCTCAGGGGACCCACTTCTGGAGTCCAGTGGTTCCCTGTCTGTGGGATGGCAGACCATTCCCCCTGTTGTCGACCCCAGAAGGGCCTACAGGGGAGGACCATTGTGGCTCCATCAACCCACTCAGAATGGCTGTCTCACTTTGCCCACGTTCCCTCAGCCAGAAATGTCAAGGTACCATTAGATGCAGTGGGGTCTGGGGAGAAAAGGAACTGGTTTGATAAACAACTTCAATGACTTTTCTGTACCAAGACCTTTCCCATATTGAAGGCTTTATCATGCTGTGGGTTTTTATTATTGTTTGCTTTTTTTTTTGTATCTCATTTCATCATCAGAGTCTCGCAAACTACAAATTGTTAATACTTACAATACTTACAGATCAGGAAACTGAGGTTCATGCATATTAATTGACTTGCTAGAGATCAAACAACTACTAAGAGCTGTAAGCAAATGCTGGTTTTCTTATGTCTCTTCTCCTGTGGTTTCTCTTCTATGAGACGCTTACCTGGATTGATGAAGTCAATTGTCCTTTACAAACAGTTATTAGAGGGCAATTTATGCTGCAGATGAATGGTATCAAAAGACATTTCATCTTCTATGTTTAATCGTAACATAACCGAATATGAAATTGGCCATAAAATGCTAGTAATCTAAGATACTGCAAGCATTCTGGGTTTTAATGACCACTCCCAGATGTGATTGGAAGTCTTTACAAGACTTGGTAAAATGTGCACACACACACACACAGAGAATAAGTAACCCCAGCTATCAAAGTCGAATATCTGGACATGTGTTTACAGTTTTTATACCATTGAGGGTGATGTCAATCTGAGCAGGACTGACTTTGTGATCATTCTAGGGATAGTGGGAGAGGCAAAACTTTAGATTCCTCTCATGATGTCAGGCAGACCAGAGAACGAGGGGCAAATACCCAAAGCAAAACAATGGCCTCTTGTTATTGTCAAAATGTATTCATGCAGATGGGTGATGTAGTAGAAATGAGAAAGAGCTCTTAAAAAAAACAAATTTTGTTCCTCTTTCAAGAATATGTAGATCAGGGCCCTTTAATTGGTGAAGTTGTTCAGCCATGAGGACTCTTCATCAAAACCACATAGCAAAGAGTTTATATTTACAGCTGTTGGGTAGGTAAGAGCAGGTCATCTCCGGGTTGACCACTAATGGGTTGACCACTCATGGACGGGGGTGTAAGTGCTTCTACCTCATGACACCAATAATCATAGCCATTGACTGATGCCTGCAGAATGTCAACCACTCTGTTCATTGTCCCCATCAGCAGTTTTGATTTCCTTGGCTTCTGGGACCCAGTGTCAACTGCAATATAAAAATATTAAATGGAAGATTCTAGGAACAAAAAAAAATCCATAAGTTTTACATTGTGCACCATTCTGCCCTGCCCAGGATATGAATTTTCCCTTTGACCCGCAGCGGATCCACACTGTATATGCTACCTGCCTGTTAGTAGCCATCTCAGTTATCAGATGTGCAGTTGTGGCATCACAGAGCTTATGATAACCTTTCTGGGGTAGCCTACATTACCAGGACTGGGTGTGCAGCTCAGAGGTAGAGATTGAACCCTGGATTCAATTTCCAGTACCACAAGAAAAAGAAGATGATGACGATGATGATGACAATGATGATGAACAAGACCCAGTAAAGACTGATTTTCCAAATTAAAAGATGAAATGAAGAAACTTGAAAAGTATTCAATCAAGGGAAATCAGTTGATATTTATTGAGTATCTGCTATAGCCATTCAGAGACAGAGACAATCATTTGCTTACTTTCTTTGGGGACAAAGATGACACAGGTTGTTGGACGAGAGTATTGTGCTCGGTGTAGAGCAGGTGTTTAGCATGTGTGAGGCCCGGGGTTTCTTCCTCATAACTCCCCTCATAAAAAAAAAACTAAGTTTTTTTGTAGAAAACAGAAAGAAACATTTAAGATGGCAATGTGATTTCTTTGCATTGCTTGGGCGGCCACTGGACAGTCTTGGGACGCAAGGGAGTGCAGGAAACACTATTATTGCCTGGTGTACTTGTAACTCTTAGGGACGTCACATGTTTGCCTCTTGGACTACTTAAAAACACCCGTCGGGCCGGGTATGATGGTGCACGCTTGTAATCCCAGTACTTGGGAGGCGGAGACCGGAGGATCCGGGTTCACGGCCAGCCTCAGCTACTTAGTGAGGCCCTCCGCAACTTCGTGAGACCCAGTTTCAAAATAAAGTATAAAAAATAGGGCCAGGGGTGTAGCTCGGAGGTAAAATGCCCCTGGGTTCAATCCCCAGTACCGCAAAAAAAAAAAAAAAACACCCGTCGGGTCTGGTGGTCCTTGGCTTCTGTGGGACACGCAGAAGAATGACTTCCACTTCCTCTACGCCATGCCGGAAACACCTGAAAGGGTGCTCTAATTTGGGTAAGAATTGACCCAAAACTAGGTGAATCAATGAATTGGGGCTGAAGCTGATGGGCTAACATTTCAACTTCCTGAAATCAAAAGCAAACATCATTTAAAGGAGGAGAAACCTTAGAATAGTGAAGATGGGGACCTATCTGAGGGAGAGGGGAGAGGGGAAGAGGGAAACACCTCAATGGAGGATAGGTCTGTACACGCACAGACTTATCAAAGTCAATCACTGTGCTGAGCGCGGGAAGGAGGGAACGGGGAGGGAATAGGGCGGGAACTGGGGGAGGGCTCAACAAGTGTTGTGTGTATGTATGCCTCTACCACCCTGAACCCCATCAAGATGTATGATTACAATGCACCAATAAAATAATTTTAAAAAACTGAATTTATGCCTGGCGTGGTGGCACACCCTTATCGTCCTAGTACTTGGGAGGCTGAGACAGGAGGATCACAGGTTCAAGGCCAGCCTCAGCAACTTAGAGAGGCTCTCAGCCACGTAGCGAGACCTTGTTTCCAAATAAAAAATAAAACAGGGCTGGGGGTATAGCTTGGAGGTAGAATGCCCCTGAGGTCAATCCCAGACATACACACACACACACACACACACACACACGCACACACAAACTTGCTTTGCACCAAATTATTGACAAGATAATATTAAAAAACATTGGTAGAGAGGAAGAAAAGGATTTTGTTGACAAACAAAGTCTCGCTGTCTTTAGTAGGATGTGGTCGGTGGATTGTAGCACATCGAGACATTCTGAATAGCAAATTGCTCAACAGATTCCAAAGAGTTAAATGATGTAGTTCAGCAAAAGTCCTGGCGTGCAGGGCGGTCCTGGTCCCGCCCCCGGGATGAAAGTCTTGCTGGCCATTTGCAGTGGCTGGGTTCACAGGTCAGTGCCGGGGTCCCTGCCCAGGGATGTCACACCCAGAAGCACTGCTCCAGAGACACAGGGAGAGCCAGCCGCGCGACAGCCGCGTTTCCCCCTGCTATGCTAGAAATGCATTCCTATTTTTTCAAGCCCGCTTCGATTAAAGAGGGCACATCTGTTTCAAGTCCCCTTTTATGAAAATCACTGCGCCTCCTCGGCGTGCTTATCTTTTAATTTCGAAATTCTTTGTAGCAATAACTTGAGATAATAACCCACCATATTTCTGGCCCTTTTAAAAAATAAAAAGGGGGGAAAGGAAAAAAAAAGAAAGAAAAAAACTGAACAAGCCATGTTAGAGCTTTGAACTCCCTGTTCTAATCCTCCCCTTTGGGCTGGGGTGGAAAGGGCCCCTTCATTTGCTTCGAGAATGGCAGAGCCCGCCTGGATTAGTTAGCCTGGCCTCCCGGCCCTGCGAGACAGCCCAGCTTGATGGGGGACTATTCATCAACCGCCCTGCAGGGGGGAGCCCTCCTCACTTCCCGGCTCAGCGGCAAGGCCTTCGGCTTCCCTTTTTAAGTCCTCGCCCCCACCCCCAGCACCCCACCAGGCTTCCCACCGCCTCTGTCTGGAGGGGTTGCCAGGCTGCACAGGACACTGGATCCTGCTCAATCAACCCCCAGCCCCCCAGCCCACCCCAGAGCCCACAGCGTTTTTTGTTTTGGACAGCACATAAGAGGCAGGAATTGATTCACCCTCCACCATTTTGTTTTTATGTATGTATGTATTTATGGCACTGGGATTGAACCCAGGGACATTCAGCCTCTGAGCTACACCCCCACCAGCCCTTTTTATTTAGTTATTTATTTTGTTTTTGAAACATAGGGGGGGTGTCCTCCCTAAGTTGCAGAGGCTGACCTCGAACCTGCAATCCTCCTGTCTCAGCCTCCTGAGGACTGGGAATTCCAGGCATGGGCTGCCATGCCCAGCTGTCTTTCTGCTTTGGTTGATTGATTGAGTGAATGAGTGAGTGAGTGAGTGAGTGCAGCACTAGGGATTGAACCCAGGGGAATTCTACTCTGAGCTACACCCCCGGCCTGATTTTATTTCTTATTTGGAAACAGGGACTCACTAAATTGCAGAGGGCCTCACTAAGTAGCTGAGGCTGGTCACGAACCTGCAATCCTCCTGTCTCAGCCTCCCAAGTACTGGGATGACAAGTGTGTGCCACCACATCCGGCTATTTTTTTATTTTTTATTTTTATTTTATGTGTGTGTGTGTGTGTGTGTGTGTGTGTGTGTGTGTGTGTGGTACTGGGACTGAACCCAGGGGCATTCTACCTCCGAGTTACACCCCCAGCCCTATTTTTTATTCTTTATTTGGAAACAGGGTCTCACTAAGTTGTGGAGAGCCTCACTAAGTCGCTGAGGCTGGCTATGAACCTGCGATCCTCCTGTCTCAGCCTCCCAAGTACTGAGTGACAAGTGTGTGCCACCACGCCCAGCTATTTATTTTTTACTTTATTTGTTTTTTGTGTGTGGTACTGGGAATTGAACCCAGGGGCATTCTACCTCCGACCTACACCCCCAGCCCTATTTTTCATTCTTTATTCTGAAACAGGGTCTCACTAAGTTGCGGAGGGCCTCACTAAGTAGCTGAGGCTGGCCACGAACCCGGGTCCTCCTGTCTCAGCCTCCCATGTACTGGGATGACAAGCGTGCGCCACCACACCTGGCTGTCTTTCTGTTTTTAAACTGTTGTTGAAAGCTCAGGTTGATCTCAGAAGTAATCTAGAGCCGGGCGTGGTGGCGCATGCTTGTAATCCCAGTACTTTGGGAGGCGGAGACCGGAGGATCTGGGTTCGTGGCCAGCCTCAGCTCTCTCTCTCTCTCTCTCTCTCTCTCTCTCTCCTTAGTGAGGCCCTCAGCAACTTCGTGAGACCCGGTTTCAAAATAAAGTATAAAAAATAGGGCCGGGGGTGTAGCTTGGAGGTAGAACGCCCCTGGGTTCGATCCCTGGTACCACAAAAAAAAAAAAGAAGTAATCTAGAACTGAAAAATTAAAAAAAGAAAACCTTAGATTCCCACTCCCCATTTCTTGCACCAATTATTCTCCTTGGGTCCTCCAGAGCACGGGTTATATGGGAGCTGTGTGTGGGTGTGCGCACGTGTGTATGTGTGTGCATGTGTGTGCATGCACGTGCGCGTGCGCGTGCATGGAGGCAGGGAGATGGCGCACACGTCTAGCTGTCTAGAAACTGGAGTAAGGAAGAGGTTGCCTGCCGGCCCACTGGATGGCTTCAGTTTGTTGATCGTCAGCAAAAAGCACCTTAAATTCTCAGTTTTTCTCCCCAAAAAGGAGAAAAGGATTCCCAGCAGTCTTGAGAATCGTCTAAGGAAAGGGCCCGGATGTCTGACTGCGCACGGTGCTTGCAGGCTGAAGGTAAAGGAAGAAAGACGAGAGTGGCCGGGTCCATCCTGTCCACTCACTCCGGAGCGCAAAGTCAAGTCGACGTCTACACCGCCGACCTGGGAATTCCCCGAGTGGATCGCCGCCCAAGGTGGGCGTTGGCATCCCCAATCTAGAGGATTCTACAGAATCCTCTATCCTGCCGCAGACACCGGGCCTTCTCTGTCCTCCTCTTGGTTCAGAGTATCAGAAATAGAAGTGGTGGCTGGGCGTGGTGGCGCACGCTTGTCATCCCAGTACTTGGGAGGCTGAGGCAGGAGGATCCGGGTTCGCGGCCAGCTTCAGCTACTTAGTGAGGCCCTCTGCAACTTAGTGAGACCTGGTTTCAAAATAAGCATAAAAAATAGGGCCGAGGGTGTAGCTCGGAGGTAGAATGTCCCTGGGTTCAATCCCCGGTACTGGAAAATAAAAAAATTTAAAAAAAAAGAAATAGAAGTGGTGTCATTCCAGTCCATGGGAGGCTGAGACTGGAGGATTGCAGGTTCGATGGCAGCCTCAGCAATTTAGTGAGACCCTGTTTCAAAAACAAAAATGAAGTAAGCCAGGCATGGTGGCCCATGCTTGTCATCCCAGTACTTGGGAGACTGAGACAGGAGGATCGCGGGTTTGCAGCCAGCCTCAGCTATGTCTTGGTGGAAGAGCGTCATGCAAAAAGGCCAGAGGTCAAGGTGGGGAATGGCACCCCATTTTCAAGGGGGCCAGACGGCTGCAGCCAAGAAAGTAAAATGTGCTCTCTAGACAGGCCCCAAAGAGATGTCATGGCTCCCCTCCCGAGAGACAAACTCCAACAGTCAGATGTGGCCTGGCTTCAGAAAATTAGGATGGCCGGGCGTGGTGGCGCACGCTTGTCATCCCAGTACTCGGGAGGCTGAGACAGGAGGATCTGGGTTCACGGCCAGCCTCAGCTACTTAGTGAGGCCCTCTGCAACTTAGTGAGACCCTGTTTCAAAATAAAGAATAAAAAATAGGGCTGGGGGTGTAGCTCGGAGGTAGAACGTCCCTGGGTTCCATCCCCAGTACTAAAAAAAAAGGGTGAGCTGCTACCATGTTCAATAAGACTGGAAAAAAAGAGAAAAAGAAAAAAAGAAAGAAAATTAGGAATAATTAATGGGGAAGTAGAGGATGGAAAGACAGAGAATGGAGCGCTTACCTAGTATGTAGGAGGCCTAGGTTTGATCCCCAATACTGCCAAAAAATAAAATACAATAACAAAAAACAATTATCAATGTTCTTAGAGGCCCACATAAGGTCATGTTCCGCAACGACACGTACGTGTGTTTTGAAACCACTGAATGCATGTTCTTCCGCGATAGACGTCTTGCTCAAACAAGACGCCAACTTGTCGGGCTGGCATGACCTGTTGGTGATTAGGATTTCTGGGTCCCGGGGCCTCCGGGACTGCCTGTTTCTCGGGAGTCATCGGAGAGAACCCGGTGCCAGACTGGCCCGCTGCCCAAAATCGCCAGCGAGGAAGTAGCTGAGGTGGCCGCCACCAGGGATGCGACGGCGGGAGCCGGGACGTTTGTGCCGAGAGATGGAGAGAGAGATGGCTGTTGGGAGCATCCAGGTTGGGGTGAGGTGTAGCCCAGAAAGCCCTGGTCACCCCTGTCCCCCAGCATCCAGAGAGGAGACGAAGAGCGGCTTTATTTAATTAATTAATTAACTAATTATTTTATTTATTTATTTGTTTTTGCGGTACTGGGGATTGAACCCAGGGGCATTCTACCTCCGGGCTACACCCCCAGCCCTATTTTTTATTCTTTATTTTGAAACAGGGTCTCACTAAGTTGCAGAGGGCCTCACTAAGTAGCTGAGGCTGGCCGCGAACCCAGATCCTCCGGTCTCAGCCTCCTAAGTCCTGGGATGACAGGTGTGCACCACCACACCCAGCTCTTGCTTCTTTTTTAGGCTGAGGAAGCGGGGGCTCTGAGCAGGTCGGTCATCTGCGCCTTGCTCACGTGGCTTGCTAGTGGCAGAGCCAGGACTGCGGCATGGTTGGTGACCAACCCAGGCCAGAGACCCAGGCTACACCAGGACGAGCCTGTGCTATGACACCAAGAAGTATCCAGTCGTCTCCTGGGATCCAGGGGGACGGCTTCCAGAGCCCTGGCATACACCGCCACACCCAGCCCTTTTTATTGTATTTTGAGACAGGGTCTCGCTCAGTTGCTGAGGCTGGCCTCAAACTTGCGATTCTCCTGCCTCAGCCTTCCAGTCCCTGGGATTCTAGACACAGGCCACCGTGCCCAGCCCCTCTGATGCCCTAGTCTGTGATAGAAAGTGACCTGGCATCCATAGACTCTGCACACATCCTCCTGTGAATTCTCCTGTCGCCCGGTGACTTATAATACCTAACGCGAGGCAAGCACTGTGTACACAGCATTGCACTGTATCCTTGAGGGAATAATGACAAGACAAAGTCTGTCCCTCCTCAGGATAGACAACATCACAGATCTACCTCTTTCTTTCTCTCTTTCTCTCTTTCTTTCTTTCTATTTCTCTCTTTCTTCTTTTCTTTCTTTCTTTCTTTCTTTCTTTCTTTCTTCTTTTCTTTCTTTCTTCTTTCTTTCTTTCTTTCTTTCTTTCTTCTTTTCTTTCTTTCTTCTTTCTCTCTTTCTTTCTTTCTTTCTTTCTCTTTTCTTTCTTTCTTCTTTCTTTCTTTCTTTCTTTCTTTCTTTTTCTTTTCTTTCTTTCTTACTTTCTTTTTTTTTTTGCGGTACCGGGGGTTGAACCCAGGGGCATTCTACCTCCGCGCTACACCCCCGGCCCTATTTTTTTTATACTTTATTTTGAAACCGGGTCTCACGAAGGTGCGGAGGGCCTCACTAAGTAGAGAGAGAGAGAGACAGAGAGAGAGAGAGAGAGAGAGAGACAGGGAGAGCTGAGGCAGG
>PVJS01016135.1:0-37904 GCA_004027185.1 Glis glis
AGGCCCTCCGCAACTTTGTGAGACCCGGTTTCAAAATAAAGTATAAAAAAAATAGGGCCGGGGGTGTAGCGCGGAGGTAGAACGCCCCTGGGTTCAATCCCCGGTACCGCAAAAAAAAAAAAGAGAGAGAGATAGAATGCCCCTGGGTTCAATCCCCAGTACCCCCCCCCAAAAAGAAAAGTGCCTATTGGGGTTGGGTAATAGATACTGTCCTAGCTAGGCATTTTGTCCACATTAATATATATACATTATATATATATATATATATATATATATATATATATATATATATGTATATCTACAGCCTTGTGAGGTGAGTATTATTGTTACCATCTCATTGATGATGAAACCGATTCTCAAAGTTGAGACAAATTTTCAGGGTAACATTTGAGACTGGGGATTTGAACAGCTAGTTTTTCTGGCTCTTATACACTTCTTTTCAAAAATGTTGTTACATCAAAAAAATGATGATTTTGTTTGTGATACTAATCACATCAGGGAAAAATGGTAATCAGGAAAGGTATGTTTTACTTAGTTGGAAGTGGGCATATGTCACTCGGTTTGTGAAGTTCCTGGCTCTTGTATGGCCTTTACTGCACATCCAAAGGCCATGTGGCACATTGTACATGGGTGGGTCCCCATGCACACATTTACTGGTAGTCATGTCCTGTGTTGTCCCCTCCCACCAGAACTCTGGAGTAGACTGTGTGTCTGTCTTTGGCCCTCGAACCACTGGCAGGCATGACACAAACAGAGCCTGGCTGGGTAAGTATGTGGACACTGGGGCTCATCCTCATTGAACAGTCTGTCTTAGAAGCTGGCTGCCATGTTGTCAAGAAGTGGGGTATAGAATTCCAAATGATAGCTGGGAGCAGTGGCACATGCCTATAATCCCAGTACTTGGGAGACTGAGACAGGAGGATTGTAGGTTAAAGGCCAGCCTGGGCAACTTAGTGAGACCCTGTTTCAAAAATAAAAAATAAAATGGACCTGAGGGTGTAGCTCAGAGGTATGTCTCTGGGTTCAGTCTCCAGTGCTACCAAACAAAAACAAAAAGAATTGTAAATCAGAAAAGAATTTTTATAATGCCTAAAACAATATTATTTGAGGTTAGACCACTGTCCCTTTTTTTTCTTTCATTATACATATAATTACAAGTACGTTTTCTTGCTTGCTGTGTGCAAACAGGGCACAATTATTAACTAGAGATAGTCCTGCCATCATAGACTGGTAAAGAACACATAGGCACCAGGTAATCACTGTTCACTGTGATGAGACCATGATTGATGTACACAACAATGGGAACACATAGGAAGCCATCTGATGAAATCCTAGGAAGTGAGGAGATTCTCTCAGGACGCTTGAGGTTTCCTTTAGTGGCCTTCGCTTCTCTGTATTACATAGACATGTAAGAAGGGATTAGGAGTTCCATGCTGGTGCAAAAAGATTGGAAGAGTTCAGCTTTCTCTACTTTTCTTTTCAAGATTGCAAATCTACTTATCAATTCAATTCATATTGTTAATGATATCTGGTCACACCTACTTTTTTTTTTGCGGTACCGGGGATTGAACCCAGGGGCGTTCTACCTCTGCGCTACACCCCCGGCCCTATTTTTTTTATACTTTATTTTGAAACCGGGTCTCACGAAGTTATGGAGAGCCTCACTAGGTGGAGAGAGAGAGAGACAGGGGGAGGGGGGGAGAGACAGGGGGAGAGAGAGACAGAGAGAGAGAGAGAGAGAGAGAGGGAGGGAGAGCTGAGGCTGGCCGCTAACCCGGAGGATCCTCCGGTCTCCGCCTCCCAAAGTACTGGGATTATAAGTGTGCGCCACCACGCCCGCTGGTCACACCTACTTTGAATCCACATTCCTAGTGATCTGAGAGAGAATATAATGAATGACATTCTCTCGGCCAAGGTGGGTAATTAAAAAGAGTTAAAATGAAATGTTATAAATGAGATATAGGAGAGAGAAGGGAACCATGGAGAAAGTAAATATTTCATTATTTTTCTTGGTTGCTAATTGTATTATCATTTAAAATAAACTGAAATATGAGCATTTAATATTAAGAAGCAAAAATAAGTTAGGGTTTCCTACATAATATAGATATATATTATAGAGTGGTATTACATATTATAGTAATGATTTCCCTCAAAATAATCTGTGAAGATAAAATAAATTTATTTTATTGAACTCACCAAAAAAGGTATTTCCCACAAATTCCTAATTATCAATCATAAAAATTAAGCAGATTTCAAAAGAGTGGGAGGAAAAGGAGATCTGAATGGAGAAATGGAGCGCTACAAAATATAATTTTTTTATCCTTTTATATGGTGGATTGTCTTGTAAAGGTGAAGTAGAAAAAGGTTGGTTGTGCTTTGAAAATTGAAACATTGTTCATCATGCATAATTGAACAAAGTTGAAATCTGTAGGTATGAAACAAACAAAAAAGCCACAGCTATGATAGCTATTACAGGAAATGGAGGAAATTAATAATAAAAGGCAATACATTATCTCATAAATATATTCTTGCCATGAGATTAGAGGATGAAAGCATTAAGCAAATACCCTGATTAATTTAACAATTTACTCCTGGAATTGGAGTACAGATCTCAGAATTCATTTGTACATAGACAAAAAAGATGAGAGACAAAGTAACTTAGTTTCACAAAATAAGATTTTAAAGCAGTTCTTATGGATATGTGAAAATAACTTTTTAAAAAGATTATAACTGAGCAAAACATGTTTGAAGGGAATGTTTCTTTCTGCATCTCTAAAATTATATATTAAGGAACAGAATTGAGGCATTTTGCCTAACATCCAGTAATCTCGCCTTTTATAATTTGTTTTAAATAACTGCTAGGAGCTAAGATTTTTTAAAGACTGCATGGTACTAGGAACATAAATTGGAAAAAAATTCTTAGTTCTCAGTAATTGAGTAAAGTTTAAATTAATCCTGATTAGAAATCCTTAAATACATTTTTTGGCACATAAAATAATTTATCAAAACAATTTAAAGTAAATTTTGGAGGATGTTTAGAAAGTACGAATAGCATAAGAATAGTTCTCTTGAACAGCTTTTATATCGTGTGAACGAACATTTGTGGATCACTTTATTATTTTTGTTATCAGCTATTTGGTAAAAGTCCACAATTTGCCAAAATAGGACACAAATATAGACATTTCATGTGATGTACCATGTAAATGTAAACCTTTGTAGTTACATGTTTTTGTAGCAGGAGAATTGTTTTAAAAGGCATGTAATTTATTAGCTATCGGTAGCTTCTTTATTGCCTTGCCGCGCTGCAGTAATAAATAAAAGAAAGTGAACTGATTTTACAAATGGCACACAAGGTGCACATTTTGTGGGGAAAAAGTCTTTTTTTAAAGAATTGGCATTAAATCCTTTTTTTGTGATGACAAAGAGGCTAAGAGTGCAAACTGTATTTTCTGTTTATCGAAAACAGTCTTTTTTTCTCCGGGGCATTTTTTCCTATGATCATCAAGGGATTTCAAAAGCAATAAAGTGTGGAATCATTGTTCGACTTGAACAGTATTAAAACTTAGGTTTTAATTTCAGTGAAGTAATAAGATTTGAACCTGTCTCACATTACAGCACTGTAAGGCATTTAGCAATTGTATTTTAAAGGAGGTTTTTAAAATGCAGCTCACTTGTAAGCTAACTGTCAGTAATTAATAGTTTTTCTTCAGCATAGGCTGTTTTGATCAGACCAAGAAATATCTGGGTTTTTAGTAACACATTATGATGATTGTGAGTCTTTATTCCTAATTAGTGTAAATGTCTAATAATTTTCAGTTTGTTTCTCTGGCTGCTTAAAAGAAAAAAAGAGTGATGTTTAAAGCTACAGTGTGTCTTTCAGCTTTTAGAAATGCGAAGGTACAAGTGCATGTGTATTTCAGTAAGTTTACACCCAGCAAGATTGTATGTCATTGACTCATTCATTAACCAAGTATTTTATCCTTCAATATCATTTCCTAGTTTTTAGACATCACATTATTTGTATATGTAAAAAATATTGCCAGATAAGGTAGTATATGTAAAGCTAAACCCAAACTGACAATCCGGATTCTTCTGTACTTGATGCTGAAACTTATCTTTACATCTCAAAAAAGGCTTTAAAATATGAACATTTCTATTACATCAATGTGGCAACATACTTGCTGATGAAAGATTGTACTTACCATTTTGAATTGCTATTGAAAATAATTGCCTCTACAAAAGGAAACATCTGTATGATAGCACATGGTTAAAGCTGCCATCAATTTTTAACATTTGAGGGTTGAGCTATGACCTTTTATGATGACTGTGAACAGTAACTGCCTCCATTAGCCATAAGTTTTGTTTCTTTATTTTAGTAGATGGCCTAGACTGTAAATATTAGAGAATCTAAAATAAATCAACATATTATCCTAAGGATACAAAATGTAAGAGCTATTTGTGGTTGGGAACCTTTGACAGATAGTTTGGATGAAGCAGATGATTGCCTGCCTAGCGTATCTGGTCTCCATTGCTATGCCTGCAGGCAGTTTAGTGCTATGGTTGTATATTGATGTCAGGGTTAGTACTGAGTGGCTAGCAGTGACAGATGTCTATAATTACAGGCAATGCTTCCAGTATTTCTGAAAAGCCAGCCTATATTGAACAATTATCTTATTTCTGCCTTGCCAAAGAGCATGTTCCAATTGCTAGTATTAGCAATGGTGAATATAGCGCTTCATCTGCTGCCTTGGGACAAATGTGGGAAAAGCACTTGGTTACAAAACATAAATGCAAAATATTTTTTCAACATTTTAAATTAGTTAAGTTCAGTGTTTTCCTAATTTTTATTTTCCCATAATGTTTTTGTTGAAGGAGTCTTGAAATTTAAAAGCACATTTGGCATACTTATTGGGATTTTGTTTTCCCCTAGGCCTGCGTGGCTCCCCAGCACCAGTGTCCCTTGCTGTACTGAATAGATGTGTTTAAGCTGGCTTTAAAACAAGTTTCTCCAATGTGAATTATATTTTCTGATTGACTCCCAGTGCAAAATTAGAAATTCATTTCTATGGAAAATTTCTCATACCCAGTAAGTTTAGTTGGAAAATTTTAATGAGGAAAAATATAAAGTGATAGAAAATACTAAAAGCTCCAAACACCTTAGTATACTGGTGGACTTACATTTACTGAGAATTGCAATTCTTAAGGTTGTTTTTTTAACCTGCCCTCCCCCCTTTTTAGCCTTTTGACCACTTACTATAATTTCCTATCTCCCATTTTTTATAACCATCTCCTCCATGTTCCCTCTTGGCCCACTTTGCTGACTCATTAGAAGTTTTTCATGCTTGGTGGTACAGGTGCAACTGTCCTTTCTCTCTGGCCAGTTGCATTTATGACACATGGCCTCTCTATCACATTTTCCAGGAAGTACAGGGGCACAGCACCTGATAACACTTCAACCTTCTTAAAGCATTCTTAAAGCATTTGGTTATTAAAGCATTATCTAGATCTATGAAGAAGGTAAGTTTCAGATTCTGTTCTCAGGTAATATAGAAAGAAAAATGCCTTGAAAACATTTGAGAATACAATTTATTAATCTGTATTGGGTTTCTACTTTTTGTTTAACCACTTTACCCAGTTATTCATTACTTTTTCTCACTTAGTGTTTTCAACAGCCTTTTATTTAGTAGATATTATCTTCATTATACAGAATACTAAATAGAATTTCAGAAAAACTTGTTCAGTGGCAGACCCTCGGCTTCAACTAAATCATCCTACTCTAAACCCAGTTGCGTTCCACTATATCATACTGCCTCTATATGCATTTAGGCATGAGTTCTGGCATGATCAGTTTCAGAGTGCAATGACTGAAATGACCAGCATCACAAGCTTCATCCCCATCTTGGTTGTTATTTCCAAAGAAAAAGCTCATTTCTATAACCACAGATTGGCTCTGGCCAGCCATCAGTCACAATACAACTAAGCTAGATCCTAGATATTTGATATAATCCATTCTATAATAGGGGAAGTGACTCAGAAAAAGGGACTGTCATCTTGGTGTATGCCAGTAGTAACAATAGCTAACACTTACGGAAATTTTACTTTGTGTCAGGGCTGTTCTCAGTACTATACGTAAGTTAACTACTTTAATCCTTTCAAAAATCCCATAGTCTAATGTCAGAGATCAGTAATATATTTATATATGGAAGGCAACCCCTTTTTGTTCTTACTGTGAAAGAATGCCCCTGGGGGGGCTCATCACAGAAAATCTTTTAATAATTTTAAACTGTGATGATGATATTTTATAACCCCTTGTCTGTATGCATTAATATAGTTATAAAGGGGGGGACTCGGAGAATTGAATTGATTCATTGATCAGCATTAGGAAGACTGATAATTTATTGGACATGGAATGTAAATCATCTGCTTACCCAGTGAATTGAAAACTTACCTTGGAAATGTAAAGCAGGAACTTACCATGAGATTTAGGGCTTGGAAATTAGGAACTTAGGTAATATAAGATGAGCCCTTAGGATAAACAGCACCAGCTGCCACAGACCATTTGGTCTTCCTGTCTGTTTTCCCATTATTTTCCTGCTCCTCTTCCTATTTCTTTCTTTTTTCTTTTCTTTTTTTTTTCTTTTTTTTTTTTTTTGCAGTACTGGGGATTGAACCCAGGGGCATTCTACCTCTGAGCTACACTCCCAGCCATTTCTTTATTTTTGAAACAGGGTCTCACTAAGTTGCGGGGGCCTCACTAAGTAGCTGAGGCTGGTGACAAATCTGTGATCCTCCTGTCTCAGCCTCCCAAGTTACTGTGATTACAAGCGTGTGCCAACACGCACAGCCCCTTCTATTTATAAAACTCAAAGACTAGACCCATTATATGAGATTAGGAGTTATGCTATGTTTGTTTCATTAGGGCTCTTTGCCCTCTAAGCATTCTTCTTTAACTAACCACTACTAAAACTATTCTCATACCAGTTTAGAATATATATCTATTTTCCAGCATCTAATCCAGATAAAGTACAAAGAAAAGGGACTGTCATCTTGGTGCATGCCAATAGTAACAATAGCTAACACTTATGGAAATTTTACTTTGTGTCAGGGCTGTTCTCAGTACTATATGTAAGTTAACTACTTTAATCCTTTCAGAAATCCCATAAATTTAAGTCCTACTGTCATCTTCATTTGTGGCGGCTTAGGAAACTAAGGTTTAGAAGATAAGCAATTTATTCTGAGTCACTCTGTAGTGGCAAATCCCAAGAGTCTTGGACTTTTGAATCTATCTCCAATCACCTCACTAGATTACCTCCTAAGTAGTGATAGTATTCTTTATTTCTCTGTTCTTTCTATTGTACAGATAAGGAAATGGAAGTTCAGAGAGACTAAGCAACTTAGGATTATAGAATTAATTCATTAAGTATAAGTATTTATAGAATGATTATCTGCCACACATTATTGCTAGGTAGCAAGTAACAGTCTCCCTCCAAACCTCATGTGCATTGCACTACACATTACCTTCTGTATTTCCTCCTAATTGAAGTTATTAAAATACTCCCTCAATAAATTTGCTCATTTCTGTCTTCTTATTGAGAGAAGAGTATACTTCCTGAGCAGCTGCATATGGTCTTGGTCCATCAGTTGGGCTTTTGCATACATTATAGCTAATTTTCAACATAGAAAACATTTTAGGAAACAGGAGTTAGCCTATTGCTGTAATTATTGCCTGCTCTGAGTTAAAACCAGATATAAGTATTTGGAGGAGTTAATGGGCCATCAGAAAGTGAACACTTGGCTAGTGTGAACGAAAAAATGAATGGTACAAAAGAACATTTTTAGTAAAATTTAAGAATATAATGAAAATAGCAGATTTGACAGTAGCAAAATAAGAACAATGTCATTGACGTGCATTTTTCATTCCTTGGGCCATTATGTCTCCTCTAGTCTTCATGTCACATCTTCCCACAGGGATGAACATTTTGAGTATCTCTTGGGAAGAAGATACAGAAGTTGTTTGGATATAGGAAATGGGATGTGGTTTCAAAGAAGCAGTGTGGAAGCAAAAAATAGAATTATATTAATAGGAAACATGTATGAATAAGATAAGGATGTTTAAAGTAAAGATGGAGACCTGGTAACCCCTGTAACGATAATTCAGAGTGCCATTACAGAGGGTTTGAATGGGGGGAGGGTATAGAAGAATTAGGTTAAGTGGGAGAAACACTTACTTTTTTTTGTTGTTACCCGGGATTGAACCCAGG
This sequence comes from Glis glis, assembly GCA_004027185.1. Taxonomy (NCBI): domain Eukaryota; kingdom Metazoa; phylum Chordata; class Mammalia; order Rodentia; family Gliridae; genus Glis; species Glis glis. The sequence continues at coordinate 8,262 of PVJS01016135.1, forward strand.
GGCATTCTACCTCCGGGCTACACCCCCACCTCATTTTTTATTCTTTTATTTGGAAACAGGGTCTCACTAAGTTGCGGAGAGCCTCACTAAATAGCTGAGGCTGGCCACAAACCTGGATCCTCCAGTCTCAGCCTCCCAAGTACTGGGATTACAAGCGTGTACCACCACGCCTGGCTTTACTTATCTTCTGAGTGACTGCAGATATGAGATTACTTTTTAAAAATGTGCTTTTGCCTATCAGGAGGTGACTCAACCTACTTAAATTATTAGCTCCACCTGCTATACTTGTGTTATGAACATAACAACAGGAACAAGGGATTCTTTAAAACAGTACTGTCAAATACTATATATGATTTGTTCTTTTTTTAGGGCTAGCCTTTAGTAATTGTTTTCTTGAATTATTCCATTGACCAAACCCATTGTAATCCATATAACCACATCCAGAATTTGAACAGAACTTTACTATGCCTCTGCTCATGGGCTCCAGAATAAAATCAAAGTCCCAAGCATATTTTAAGTGACAGCCACAAAGATCCTGAACCACTTTCTCCCTATTTCTAAGATTGGGAAGGCTTTCCGCTCTTCTCTTATCCCTAGTACCTGGTGGCAGGTCCTTAAACTCTGTACTTTTTAGGTTGTACGCCAGAGGAGTGATGTGTCCAGAGTTCCAGAGAAGTCTTGGAAAATAGTTAAGGTGAGTTGAGTTGCTGGTTATGGTGGTAGATCACCAGTCCTTATGCTTGTCTCACTACAACAACGGATCCTTTTTACTAAAACAGGCACATGCACACAAGGATAAGTGTAGGGGTGTGTTGTCTTGATTCCTATTTTTATGTACTATATAATCCTACAGCATGTATGTTTTACAGCCAGATATTCAGTAATCAGCTCGTACATAGTGTTAACTGCAAAGATTATATTTAGTGTGATTACATGTGAATGTAGCCTAGGTTTCTTTTTTTTTTTTTCTTTTTTTTTGTGGTACTGGGGATTTGAACTCAGGGGCATTCTACCTCTGAGCTATACCCCCAGCCCTATTTTATTCTTTATTTTGAAACAGGGCCTTCCTAAATTGCAGAGGGCCTCACTAAGTTGCTGAGGCTTCTCCCATCTCAGCCTCCCAACTACTGGGATTACAAGCATGCGCCACCACACCCAGCTTAGATTTCTTGACTATAACATTTCGGGGTTTTTTTTTTTTTTTTTGCAGTACCGGGGATTGAACCCAGGGGCGTTTTACCTCCGAGCTACACCCCCAGCCCTATTTTTTTATATACTTTATTTTGAAATCAGGTCTCACGAAGTTGCGGAGGGCCTCACTAAGTAGCTGAGGCTGGCTGTGAACCCGGATCCTCCGGTCTCCACCTCCCAAAGTACTGGGATTACAAACGTGCGCCACCACACCCGGCCATCTGTTTTGATGCTGCCTAGAACACATGTAATCTCTGTGCCAGAATATATGTTTCTGGCTGATACCTTTGAGAGGTATGGGGGATTAGAGTCCACAAAATGTTTTATTTCTCAATTCTCCACCTTTGTCATCATCCTCTCACAAACTTTATTTAGCATTAGTTATTTTGCTCTAAAATCTAAGCATGACATCTTGTAAATTTGCTATTACGAAGAATTATAAATATTCCTTTAAAAGCCTGAAATGTTCTTTCAAACCATGGTCTCAAAACCCTCTACCAAATTCAAGCCTTTCCCAATAGTTTTGTGTCATAGGCATGGTTAGCTTCTTTTTGAATGGGCTTGGGGAGATAATATATGTACTTAGGGCTTTACCATGGCTTTACCCACAGAAGACTAGTTTAACAGAAGCTTGGCCCCAGCCATGGAGTGAGTTGGCAGCCGGCAGGAGCAAAGCTGTGTCAGGACAAATGTACACTCTCCATCTTCTCTGGTTGGCTTTCAGCTGGTGGCACTGCAGGAGTTTTTCTATGGGCTGTGTATCCTGTGACCAATAACTCGTGCATTCGACCCGGGTCCCTCTTGGCTAGTGAAGGCCTGTCGGGAGGCATTAGGTTCATGCTGGTGAAGATTCTTAGTCAGTGGCTCCCTGAAGGAAAATGGGGCAAACAGCCAGCTTCTGTTGAACAGGTGGTAGTTAGACCTGAGATCTGGCCGGGGGTGGGAGGGAAAGAATCTCTCCAAAATTACCGGTAAGTTTTGCTGGTTTTCACACTACACCTATACTTCTCTTTCTAATAAATGATTGTTTAGAATATAATCCAGAAATGTCGCTGTCAGCATCTGGAGCCCTTAAACTTTTTCACCTTCCTTAGCAGTCTGGATTTGGGCCCAAGTCAGGAATGGAAACCCCACTGGGGTGCAAGCAAAAGAGGAAGCATGTTCTTAGCCATGCATCAGTGGAGGCCCCTACTGGGAGAGGGGATTATCACAAGCAGCAGGCAGCCCTGCACCCCAGCCTGCTGAGTTCATGCTTTGTGCCATAGGACGTGGAGCGAAGGAAATGTGAGGCCAAAGTGGTCGCTCCAAGTTTTCTTATACAATAGCTTATTCAAGCAGATTGGGAATGCCTCTTAAGAGATTTGTTAGGTACATGTCCCCTCAGCAAGATGGCCACCACAGATGGTGGGTTCAGATATTCTAATTGAAATGAAAATTCAACATTCATATTTATTTTATACTTCCATAGCCGGTTTTCTTTATCAGATGCCATTCTATATTCCACTGAATGAGACAAGCACGTTCCTCACCTTTTACTACTTGGGTTCCAAAATAAATTATGGTTTTTAAGATGAAATTCTGGCAAAAGATTTTTCTATCTAATTTCAATGCTGTATTTAGTAATGTTCTTGTAAATAGTATGGAAAAATTGGCCAAGATTAATATGAATCTATTCAGTATCACTCAGTTTATATAGTTAATATGCTGAATTGGTGTTTGTACCATTAATTCTCTTGATGTGATAAGTTAATTGTGATGTTTGTGTTTTATTCTGCTTCAGATGTTAATGAAAGAGCTCAGTATCTTTATTTCCAAACTGTTTACATCCAAGTCATTAGATTCTCTATATTAGTTCTTTTTATACCTCTCCCTCTCCCTCCGTTACCAACACCTTTTGCTTTGATGGAGTCTTCCTTGTAGAAAATATTAAATTGATCCCAAGGATACCTGAACTCTAAGACAAAAATATGAAAATTTCTTTCTTACTCATATTAGTGATTTCATGCTCAATTCCTAAATTCTTTTCCTAAGGAACATTAATGCTTTCATTATATTGGATCCGTTCCAGTGACAGATTTTGTTTTACCAAATGACAACCAGTTAAAAACCTTAATTGTCAAGTCATTTCAGTGTATCAAAACAGTACTTCAAATTTGCAACAATTTGAGGGGGTTGTGGTATCAATTTTGTATTATTTGATGTGAGTTTTTTAGAAGAAATTGGTTCAGGGAAGATGCATCATCTGAAGACAGAGTACTTTGCTGTTGATTTCCACAGCACTGCTAATTTTCTGCATTGAGCCTGCTTACAATGTACTAAAGCTCTTTGAGAAGTTATAACATCTCAAACATTTATAGAAGGCCTAAGGGTATTAAGCTACTGTAATTTTCTGAAAATTCATTATCCAAAATCTTAATTCATTATAACAGCTCTTATGAAAACCTATAGAACTAGCGTTTTCTCTTATTTTCTTATTTGCACAGAATGAGAGATTCATTGTTCTTTTTAATTTGTTTCATGTGGTGCTTTTGAGTACATTTCATAGAGGGCTGTTATTGAATTTCTGTGACTGTCATTATATATCCATACAACCTTTAGGAACTAATATTCTGGGTTTCCCAGTTCTGTAATCTACTTCAAATTTAAGGATTGACATAATTAGTTTCTTCAAAGTTATAACCAGAATGTCAGAGACAATGCTGCAGATACCTGACTAAGAATTAGGATTGGAAAGAGAAAGCAATTTTTAAGATTATCATAGCATTGCTTTTATTCCTTATTAAATTAAATTTGCAACTCAGAATCTTGTTGGTGTTTGTATGTTTAGTCCCTCATCTGATTTTCTTATCTGGTTTCCTTTAAAACCCTTTTGTAAGGTCATTGAAGCTAACTGCAAATGCACAGGCAATATTTATCATTTGATTGGTTCAGAATTTAGAGAGAATATATTGAAACATTATGTACATATCCAAATACTCTTTTCTGAAGTTTATAAGAACCTGCAGTAAAATAAATATGGATAAGAAAACAAACATACTAAAACATTTTTAGAGACTTCTCAAATCTATAGTAATGATAATTTCTTATATTTCTAACAACTTCCTCTATTTTAAGAGCTGGAGAGATCGGTGACTGGTCAGTGTGGGTTATGTTTCTAGCTTCTAAGGCAATAACCATTTAGAAATAGAAAGAATTTGGGTTTTATATGAAGAAATTTGAAGCAGATGCTTTATGCCTTTTAAAAATGCAATTCTGTGACTAGAATGTATTAATTGAACATATCCATAAAGATTTCAGAGTTATTAATGCAAATTTCAAGGTTTCATTTGTTTTGATGGTTATCTTTATGCTGTGTGAAAATCTCCAAGAGAAGCACCTTCTTATCTGTCTATTACTTTTATGTGAAGGACCTTCTCTTGAAAAGATATTTTAGCACTTGCCATGCAGAAGGGTCCATGAAAGGGGATAGAGAGGCAAGTTTCATTTGTTGAGTAATTTCTAAATGCCAGACACTGTGTTAGGGATAATCATTTAATCTTCCTAAAACCCCATAAAGTAGGTATTATTATGATTGTTATTCCTGTTTACACATAAGAAACCAGATTCAGGGGCTTTAAGCCACACCTAATTAGTGACAAATCTAGAATTCAAATCCACATATCTTTGGGACCAAAGCCTATACTTTTTCTTCTTTGCTAGATTTATCAAGACAGTGTTGTAAGTACTACCGAAACAGGCTTTCCCCTGCCCTCTGGGAACATACGCAAGATATAGTGCAGGAAACATATTCACATGAAAAACTGTACTACAACAAGATCATATTCTATGATATGATAAGTGCTGATAATAGGCTGACAACAATGGGTTCACTGAGGATTTAAAGGAGGAGAACTCTTATTGAATCTATAGGGTGAGCTTTCTCTAGAAACCTATAAGCATTAATATCATACCTTTTATTGTTGTTTGGGGGTTTCTTGTTTGTTTTACTTTTATTGGTACATTGTAATTATACATTATAGTGAGGTAGAAAGTGATACAAATATATATGCATACATCACTTGATGTATTTCCTTCTGTATCCCAACCCATTCCGTCCTTCTCCCTTCCTGCACATGTTAGATTGGTAGTGATACCTTCATATATGAACATAGCTTTATTTGAATTGTTTCCTTCATCAAGCCTCCTTTTCCCTCTCCCTCTTCCAATCCCCTTCCACTGTTGTACTGGTCTCTCTCTTCATTTATCTGAAGTCCCTTTTGTTTTCTGTTTTCTCTCTAGCTTCCACATGTAGAGGAAACATACTATTGACTTCCTCAGACTGCCTGATCTCAGCCTAATATTGTCTAGTTCCATCCATTTTCCTGCAAATTGCATAACTTTGTTTTTCTTTATAGCTAAGTCAAATTCCATTATATGCATGTACCACACTTTCTTTATCCATCCATCTGTTGATGGATACCTAGGTTGGTTCCATAATTTAGCTATTGAAAAATCACACCTTTTCATTTTATTTTATTTTTCAGTACTGGGGATTGAACCCAGGGGCATTCTACCTCCAAGCTACACCTCCAGCCCTTTTTATTTTTTATTTTGAAAAAGGGCCTCACTAAGTTGCTGAGGTTGTCCTCAAACCTGCAATCCTCCTGTTTCAGCCTCCCAAGTACTGGCATTACAGGAGTGTGCCACCATGCCTGGCAAAAACCATATCTTTTCACATAACAAAAATTTTGTGTTAGAATTATTTACAATTTAGTTAGTTGTATTCTAAATAAATTATTTTACAAAAAATACATTATTTCTTATAAAAAAACTATTATTTTCACAAGAAAAAAATCCTTTGTAAAAACAGAACAGAAAAACATGCCTTTGTGGGTTGTTTTTCTTGTTACAAAAAATTATGAATAAAATATAATTGACAAAATGTATATTTTAACATTATATTCTTTTTATTCATTCATCAAACATTTATTAAGTAATAGGCATGGCTGAGATAACAACAGATACATTACCTCTGCTCACAGGGAGCTTGTAATCTAGTAAAGAAGTGCAGATTTATTAAAGGAGAAGGAAGGGGCTGAAGCAGGCAAAAACTTGGTTACAGTGTGTGCATCTCTATGCAAAACACGTAACCAAAGGCCTAATCATGTATTTAATGTCATATCCTTCTCTGAAGAATGACTAATGACTTAGTCTCTTACTTCTTAGATTTTTTTCCTTATTTATCATTATGATCAAATTATCTTAATAGATTCTAAAATAAAAGATTAGGAATCTATGAGTTTAAAATGAGGGTTTTTTTCTTTTCCTACATCCCTATACCAACTCCTATATGCATCTTTAAAATGGGCATTGTGAGCCGGGCGTGGTGGTGCACGCTTGTACTCCCAGTACTTGGGAGGCTGAGACCAGAGGATCCAGATTCATGGCCAGCCTCAGCTACTTAGTGAGGCCCTCCGCAACTTCGTGAGACCCGGTTTCAAAATAAAAGTATAAAAAATAGGGCCAGGGGTATAGCCCGGAGGTAGAATGCCCCTGGGTTCAATCCCTGGTACCGCCAAAAAAAAAAGGGGGGGCATTGTGATGTGGTTTCTTCTTGCTATCATAAATATTTTTGGTGAAGTGATAAAAGTTATAGAAGCATTGAAAATGCTAACTCTTGTGTTAGAATTATTTTGTATAGAAATTTTTCATTAACTTGTGCTCTATGATAAACAATTTTATAGATATTTTTCTCACTGAACAAATTACTTTCTACCCCCAAATTATCTATGTCTATGGTGTAATTAAATTGTAAATGTTTGGAGACATTTTCATATTATCTCATGTTCTCTGAATGATAAGGTACCTTGGAAAATGTGAGACAGTCTTTTAAAAGAAATGCTGTAATCATACATTGATTTTAAATGACCCTGTCACACGTGAAAACAAATCAGATTGTTGCTCTTAATGAGCTTTTCAATTTACTATTCAGTAGATCAGATAAGTGGATTTAAGAGGTAATGATCCTGTTTAGTACTCAAGCTTGACTGTCAGATCCTAGTAGTGGAGAGAAATCCCCAAGGACAAAAGCGTTGACACAGTTCTAGATGGGATAATGGGAATCAAAGCTAATGGATGATAAAAGGAATGGTGCAAGTTACAAGGATAATTGTGGATTAAAGCACTGCCATGTGTCAATGTTGACTGTTTTTTCTAGTATATTATTGGTTCAAATCTGATGCTTTGAGAAAGTGTTTTGACAGCAGAGCACAACAGATCTGCCTGCAGAGCTTCCCCCTCTTGCATGCCAGCCAGGGTCACAGCAAGAAAACTTCTCCTGGTAGCAACCATCAGTTTCAAAAGATACATTTTTTTCAATGGTTTAAATGTTAACAGTCACATTTTATTTTATTATTCAATGTGACATAGTTAAAATAAAACTTGGATTAATTCTGAGTTTTGCCATAAAGAAGTTATCATTGATAGTCTTGAAATATAAATCTGATATTACAAAAGTACAATATAGTCATCATTTGGTCTAAAACAAGAAAATTATTCAGGGTGTAACAGAAAAAGAAAGATGTAAATACAATAAAAATAAAATAGACTAGTTGAGATAATGCCATTCCATGGTTAAGCCCTTCCCAAAAATCAGTGTGTGACAACATGGAATTTATGGTTAATTTTATTTATCTATAAAGATGATCCTATATACCTTCAGAAGAATTTATGCTTTGAGTTGTGCTAGGGCCAGTTGACATATACCCATTCATGCTTTCATTTCTTTTATATGAAAGTGCTTTTAAAAGTTCTGACAGAATTAAGGGCATGATCTGTGGCTCTGGAAAAGAACAGAGGAGACAGAAAAGGACAGACAGTAGGGTATCAGGTCCCCACTATTGTCTGAGTTTTATAAAGTAGGCTTATTTGAAAGATCTCATTTAATAAGGATGCCATTAAAATAGAGTTCAAAGGCAATTGTATAACCAACTGCTATGTATTCACAAAATTAAAACAATACAACCTATTCTGTAACTGCTTTTCATTTTCTCTTGTTATTTATGATTCTCATCTTTTTTTCATGGAATCCCATATATGCTAATAGGAAAAATATTTGTCATTGTTTATGTAATATTCATATCATAATATCATCCTAAGTGGACCCAAACCGTATCTTTTACTATTACACATCAAACATACATGTAGTAGTCACATGACACATACTGTCCTGGGTGTAGGGACACACATAGTCCCAATGCATAGTATCCTCAAGGAGCTCTCGGCAGTGGGGGAGATGGACACCCAGAGACCACAGTAAGTAAGAGAGGAACGGATCAGATGCTATGGAAGAGAGCAGAGAATGCCACTCACTCTGCCTGGGAAGGTTTCAGAGAGATGACTTTTGAGTGGGAGTTAGGGGAAGAGGAGGAAGAAGGCTGATTGAGGCAAGCACAGCGCACGTGAACACAGATCTGAAGTTCCTGAGAAGTTTCAGTGATCCTCAGTATTTCATTGTGACTTGAGGTTGAGGGAAATGGTGGACGATGAGGTATGTTGGGGTCAAGTTGTAAAGGACTTTGTGTGCCATAAATCATCTCACTTACAGATTTTCCAAGGGACCCAGTTTAAATACTCGTATCCATGAAAGGTTTGGGTTCGTGGTGAGCCCTCCCTTTCTATGTGCCATTCTTCCTTTGAGCCCTCTTTGTGCTTAAAGGTTTCTGATCATTGATATGTGGTGATAACTATCTTCCCTAGGTTCTTTTGTCCCAGCTCCCCCTTTGCCCCAAACATCTTACGAGCCACAGTAATCACTCTTACAAGAGATAAAGGCCTTCTTTCATGGGCAAAGTCATAGAAATAGAGTCATTGAAATGCTTTTCTGTAGGGCTCAGTATTAGCAGAAAAGGCAACAGAAATTTGAATGTCAGTCTTCCTCCCTTTCTCTCCCCAGCTTCTCTCCACTATTCTGCCTCTTTTTTTTCTTCTCTCCCTCTCTACGCCTAACCCCTCCCTCCTCTCCCTTTCTCTCCTCACTCACCCTGCCAGCCGGAGGAGAAGCCTTTCAGCCATAGGACTAAGGTTGAAAGCCTGGAACACAAGCTTCTGATTCAGATGGTGTTTAAAATCCAAGTGCTAGATTTCTGCAAATAAACAGCTTCTCTCCCCTGTATGACTCTATAACTCCTGGAGATTAGTGGTGCCCTATGTATTATCTTGCCATTGTGACTTCTGACAGTACATCAAGCTGGTGTTTAAATATGAAAAACAAAGCAGAAGGAGTGGAAGCTAAGTTGCCATACTTAGAAAATAACCAGATCAAAAGAAGGTGGTGGAACACAGTCACAAGGGATCAAATCACAGAAGAGAAATCCCACACAGCTGGTGTCTGGCAGGGATAACCTGGAATCACACCAGAGCCTCAGGGAGTATGAAGGTGTCAACCCACCTCTCAGCTTTGCCAGGCTATTAGGGAATGTCCCATTGACTGCCTGTGGCATTTTCCCACTTAGTGGGATATGTGTTTATGAGTTCAATGTGGCTTGGGTTGAGAATGAAATGTTGCACCCTAAACTCTGCAAACAACACACCCTAATTGGAACCGTTAGTGGATTCCCAGGCCCTGATATTTTCAACAGAGAATCCCTGTACTCTGTATTTCAGTTTCAGCATTAAAAGTAAGACCTATCTCTACTTTGGGGGGAGCTTAATTAGGGGATATTTGAGGAGAGTTTCTATAAATTCTTTAGCTTCTTTTGATTCTTGATGTCCTTATTTTAATAACTGTCTTAGGTTATCTTGAATTAGTTGATATGTTGTTTAAAGATGGAAAGTTTTCAAACGTCAGAGCCTTTGGTTGAGGCACCTGACTTTGCAGCCCTTTGCATACCTACTCCCATCTTCAAGAATGAAGAGAAAAAGAAATTATATGGTGTGGCGGGAGTAAAGCGGGTGTATGGATATGTTTATAAATGTACATATATTTCAAGTCAGGAGAGATGCCTTTTAAAAATCCTTCATTTATGCTCTCCACTCTATTTCACTGTGGATGCAACAGTGCATTAAATCTTATATTTGTTCAATTTGAATACTTTGAAAATCTATGTTAATAATAAAGCTTTTTAAAATGGAATTTTTTAATGCAGGTATATGCTCGTATGTCAGAAGTCTTAGGAATAACAGATGACAACCATGTTCTAGAAACATTCATGACGAAAATGTGAGTTTGTTTTTATTTTTAACTGTTCTTCTGTTTTAAATCTATTAGATCCTTTTACTGAATTTAAATCTCTTTACAGATATTGACTAATAAAAATTTTTAAATGTGCCTTAATTCTCAGAATGTTAGCGTTGTTCTTAATTGAAACTTAATTTCACATGTTTAAAACTCACCATCCAAAGGACATTGTAATGTGTCAAGGTATCCATATAACTGTAGTAGCAACATCAGAACATGGTGTTAAAAAGATTTAGATGTTGACTCTTCAGTTAGGCAGCTTTATGATGATGATGATGATTTTAAGAACACCCAATTTCAAAGACCAGTTGAAGAGTTTATTGCGAATTGGAATCATTGAGAGAGATCTAATTTCCTTAAGACAGGGCATTCATTGGTTCAAACAGGAACCCATGACTATCAAAGACTTGTTCATGGGAAATGTCCTTAAATTATCCTTATAATACTAGCAGAATTAACTGGTTTCTAGTTGTAAACAAGCTTCGTATATTTAGCCTAAATTTATGTGTCTCCACTTGTTAACCTTTTTATAGATAACACTGTCTTGCTTGCAGAGAACAAAGCTAAACAATCATGATTATAAGAAGTGAATTTTATAACCACAATCTGATGATTTCATTTTTTTTTGGCAGTAACTATGAGCCTCTATTTAACTTCCTTTTTGACTCCTGCTTTTACTTCTTAATATGTTCAGAGACAAATTTAATATTTCTTTATGAAACACTTAACTTTTTAATTTATGAAACTAGATTTATAGAATTATACACCATTTGGAAAACAAAATATATTATAGATCAATTATATAGAATTTTAAATGTTATAAAAAGAATAGAATAGAAATGTTCCACTGGAATGTCAACCTGCTTTTCATTTTATGATTTAGGTCATCTAACTTACATAAATGTATGTTTCTATAGTTCTCCCTACATGTAAATAACTTACTTCTAAGTTAAAACTTTTCTTTCGTATTTAGTGTTACAAACCTTAAATATTGGGGAAGATGTGAGCCTGTAATTTCAAGGACTCTCCAGTTTCTAAATGATCTTTCTGTTGGATATCCTTTGCATTTTTGTATATATGATATTACAAATCAACAACCTAACATACATTCTATTGGCCAGGTGATTTCCTTGTTTATAATTCTGCAAGTTTTTTTAAAAAATAAGTCTTTTCACTTAGCTTTATCTATAAATGCATGTTTTTAAAAGATTTATGATTGCTGTATACTATGAAGTATTTATTCAGTTATAATTGAATTTATATGGATATACAGATTCCTAAGTAGTTAGTTTTGTTTATACTCACCCAGGCTAATAAATGGTTGCATAAGAAAGTATGCAACTATCTGTGTTGGACTAGAGTCCATGGTTTTTCATAATTGTCAGAAATTATTTTCTAAAAGAAAGCATATAACTTATTTCAAGAATGTCAAAATGTTTCAAAAATAGTACCTTATAAGAACTGACTGAATTCCTAAGAGCAAATACATTTCTAGTATTACTTAGTTGAAAAGAACATGATTTTCATTAGTTGAAAGGAGTAATAGGAAGAAAATGATAGGCATTTTGACTACTTTGATTATTGGCATTACCAAATCAACATCTTGTCTACTCTAGAGTAAGATTTCCTATTTCACATTAAATATTTAGATTTCTCTCTCTAGCTGATTTTCTTTAAAACTCTAAAACCAGAAATCACCCTTTCTTGCTAGATTATAGTGGATATTGTTGTCATATTTCTACCAATGAGAAAGGGCCATGTAGATCATCTTGTATATGTTAGCTGTCAAATATATAAGTGTTATGAAAAAATAAATGTTGGTTTTTAACCACTAAAATTAGCTGATATTTTAATATAAGGACAAATTCTGAAAATGGGTGGCTTTGGATAGAAACCTTGAATATAAGTTCGTTCCAGGAATATGTTTGTATTAGTTAAGTTTAGAATTGTGTTCCTCGGTAAACCATGAAAGATTTTCAAAGTATTAGACACCCACTTTTGTGCTGGAATTTAATATGCAACTTTTTATTGGAAAATAATCGTCCTTGTCTGGCAAAATCCACCATGCAATATTTCTGTTAGTAGGTATAATGCAATAAAGACAGGGAGGGCTATTTATCACTACAAATTTTGAGGATTTCAGGATTCTTTTTATTATTTTAATATATTTCTTTGATATTAAATCAGAAAAATGATAAATTACACCTGTCCAAGCTGTTTTTCCTTTTTACTGGAAAGTGATGTACAACCCAATTCCAGTGGTCATTTTGGCTTTTTAAGATATGTATTTTTTCTTATTAAAAAAAAACTCAACCTGTATTTTTTTCTAATAATAATGCTAAAATACTCTTTATTTCTAACATATAAAGTGGTTTATAAGTACTTCCTAGTATTGCAAACTCCGGCCTTTTCATGATAAATTACTTTGAGAACATATTATCTGGAAAGAAGCCTTGGTGATTTTATAGCACATAGCTATTGTTTAGATTTACTCTATTTTTTAGGTTGAAATTGATATTTAATATAAAATTAATTTGATTTGTATTCTTTTTAGTATAATTTGCATAATGTCTAATTTATTTGTATCTGCTATTTAAGATCTTTTTTCTATCACATTATATCTATTATACTTTAATCCAAATACTATAACCTTTTATTTTACAAGCTGTTTGTTGCTTTTGAACACTTCTTGAAGTTAATATAAAATCATATTTTTAGAAACTTATTAGATAAAAGTTTAAAAGCTGTAACATTTTAAACCAAGGGATACCAATGATGTCAACATGGGTACACTGATTTATATTTTTTAACAATTATTTCAGGTTTGCATATTTAGAAATATATATTAGCTCAATTTGATTTCAGTGCTCAGTTATTTGAATTATAAATCATTATGTCCCTTCTAGCTGATCAGTCATGAAATATCTTTGAATTCATTTACATAATAGAATATGTGAGTGGTGTATCTATTTCAGTGCAGTCTCTGGTTACCTAATGCATGTATTGTTGTTACCAACCGATTTCTTCAATATGTGTTTTTTCATTTTGATTTTAAAGCAATACATTATTTCTGTGTTAAAATTAAGATGAAATTCTTCAGCAATAAAAAGAGTCATGCAAGATAAAAATAATCACAAATTGACCTCTATTAATGAAAATCTTATATGCTAATATTAAAAATATTTTTATTTAAAATATTAGTAACAAGTAAATGAAAAGCATATTGTCTTATTATGAAGTTTTTAAATGTCCCATGTTACTTTATAGTGCATGTCATCAGATATTTTGGGTTTTTTTCTATTTTATCTGTTTCAGGTTACTCAGTGTTGATGGTGCCCAAAGCCAGTTTCTGAACTTTGCTGTTCTTTTATCTCACCACTTGTTTGGAAATTGAAATTACAAAATTTACATTTTTTAGGAATTGCTGAAAAGCCTTCACTTGCCTTAAAGCAGTGGTCTTGAACCTTAGAGTGCTCGTTAGGACACAGATTTTTAGGCCTGCTCCCCCAGAGGTTCTGCATCTGGACGTGTCATGCCAAGGTCTGCCTGAGAATTGCATTTATAACCAGCCTCAGGTGATGCTGGCTCAGGGACCATACTGGGAGAACTTCTGCCTTTAGGAAGTGCAGCTGAATTATATATCCTAAACAGAAAGTCAGGTACTTGTCCCACAGACGACAGTTCTTCATGACTTCACATTTTCAGAAATAGTCTACTTCCCTAAACGGTAATGTGGGGAGAGGGGAGGCTGCTGTTACATGGACCCTCAGATTATAACTGGGTAGCCTGTTGCCTTTTCCATAAAGTTTCTGTTTGCCAAATATGAACTTTCTAAATTGGTAAGACTAGTAGAATTTTAAAATCCAGTGACCTTTTTGAGAGAAAATGTATATGTTTCTCTCAGATTAGTTGCACAGGACATATGTAATACATTTAGCAAATACATTTGAGTAACTTCTTTTTTTTCTTGTGATACTGGGGATTGATCCCACGAGCATTCTACCAGGAGCTACACCCCCAGCCATTTTTACGTTTTGTTTTGAAACAGGGTTTCTCTAGGTTGCTGACAGTCTCGCTAAGTTGCTGAGATTGGTCTCAAACGTGGAATCTTCTTGTCTCAGCCTCCCAAGTACTGGGATTACAGTCATGCACCACTTAAGTTAACTTTTTAACCTATTCTTCCAAGATGATATTTAAAGAATTTCTTATTCTAAGTAGCTTTTTCTAACATGCACAGAGCTAAAATGGTTCTTTCCATGGCCAGCCCTTCACAATTGGGTTCAATAGTTGGGGATTTTTCCCCCTCTTTGAAATGTTTTCCTGTCTGAAATTCTAATTTCTGCCTAAATGGGAAAGGGGTGAGATTGTTCAAGTGATTAAAACAAGGAGGCTGCTAGGAAAACTGAAAGAATAAGGACCATATAAGATCAAATAAACTTATTTTAATGCTGAGGAAAAAGAGAGGAAAGTGTTGGACCTCACCCAAAATTCTGTTTGTTCATTAGTAATTATTTGAAGTTATTCTTGATAACTGGTCACTATCTCTGCTGCAGTTCATTGTTTGCTCATATTCACATTAGTAACATGTCCTACGTGGAGTTTCAGACAGACAGTAATTAGAAAGGAAATTTCATTCTCTGTCAGGCCCTCTGTTGGCATTGCCCTTTATTCCATTGTCCTCAAAGGTTTGCGAAAACCCAAAATGCGCTTAGCTTTTTAAAAGCAGACCCATAAAGAGTTCTACGTTAATTCATTAATTTATCTAAACTCATTTTTTACTTTAGTGATACTGTTAACCTCAGTAATTCTTAGGACTAATGACTTTGTTATTGCAAAACAGACCACCTACATATTTCCCAGGGCCTGGTACAAAATGAACTGTGGGGTCCCTTGTTAAGAATTTCAAGGCCTGAACAGCTGAGCATTACACCAGACTTGCTAAGCCCAGGGTCCTGTGTGAGTGCACAGCTCACACACTGGGAAGCTGGCATGGTTATCTGTGATATCAAGAAATTACTTATTCCATTCGGCTTCTGACTAACTCTCTTAGACTTTGGGACTATCCTTTAGTTCCTTTACACCGGAATTTGGTGAATTTAATTTCTTTCCACGTGTATCACAAATCTATTTCTCTATTAGTTTGTTTCAGTTTCCTTGTTTTTGCAAGCCAAAGTCTATTTCCTATCAAAGCTACTTGATCAACATGATTTTACTTTTCAACCCCATATCTTTCCTAATTTCACTTGACTTTGGTTTTTTTTTTAGTTTTTTTTTTTAATTTATTACATTTATTGGTGCATTGTAGTTATACGTTTTGGTAAGTGTCAGGGTATCAGAAGCATGCATGCACACATTGCTCATTTAGCCCTCCCTCAAATCCCATCCCTTTCCCTCCCCCTTCCCTCCTTTCCATGCTCAGCATAGTGATCGACTCTGATAAGTTTGTTTATATACATCATGTACATTAGTGTATTTCCCTCTTCCCCCCTCCCGTCTCCCTCAGTTAGGTCGCCTTTGCTCAACTAAAGTTTTCTCCTTCTTTGTCTGGAGTTCCTTTTAAGTCCCATTCTCCCTAGCTTCCACATATTAGGGAGAACATCCGATTTTTCACACTTTGCAATTGACTAATCTCACTTACCATAATGTTCTCCAATGCCCTCCATTTCCCTGTAAATGATGTAATTTTGTTCTTCTTTATGGCGGCATAAAATTCCATTGCGTACATATCCCATAGTTTTCTGATCCATTCATCTGTTGATGGACACCTTGGTTGGTTCCAAAGTTTGGCAATTGTGAATTGTGCAGCTATAAACATAGATACACATGCATTAGTCTGGTAGTTTGGTTTCAGTTCTTTTGGGTAGATACCTAGAAGTGGTATAGCTGGGTCATATGGTAGGTTCATTCCCATTCTTCTGAGGGTCCTCCACACTGTTTTCCAAAGTGGTTGCACTAATTTCCAATCCCACCAACAGTGTATTAGGGTTCCTGCTTCTCCACATCCTCGCCAGCACTTGTTATTGTTTGTGTTTTTAATGATTACCATTCTAATTGGGGTTAGGTGAAATCTCAGGGTAGTTTTGACTTGCATCTCTCAATTGCTAATGATGTTGAACATTTTTTCATACATTTATGGGCCATTTGTATTTCTTCTTCTGTGAAGTGTCTATTTAGTTCACTTGCCCATTTTTTTATTGGATTATTTGGTTTTTTAATGGTGATTTTTTTAAGTTCTCTGTATATTCTAGATATGAATCCTCTATCAGAGGAGTAGCTGGCAAAAATCTCCCATTCTGTCGGCTCTCTGTTGAGGTTCTTGATTGTTTCCTTTGATGCACAAAAGCTCTTTAGTTTAATGCAATCGCACGTATTGATCCTCATTTTAATTTCCTGTGCCTTTGGGGTCTTGTTGAGGAAGTCTTTACCTGTGCCTATGTGTTGAAGTGTTGGGCCTATGCCCTCTTCGAGTAGCTGCAAGGTCTCTGGTCTGATTTCTAGGTCTTTGATCCATCTTGAGTTGACTCTTGTATAAGGTGAGAAAGTGGCGTTTATTTCTATTTTTCTGCATATGGTTAGCCAGTTTTGCCAGTACCATTTGTCGAAGAGGCTATCTTTTTTCCAGTGGATGTTTTTAGCCCCTTTGTCAAAAAACAATTGGCTATAGGTGTGTGGGTTTGTTTCTGAGTCTTCTATTCTGCTCCATAGGTCTATGTGTCTGCTTTTGTGCCAATACCTTGCTGTTTTTATTACCATGGCTTTGTAGTATAGTTTGAAGTCAGGTATTGTGATGCCTCCTGCATGATTCTTGTTGCTGAGAACTACTTTGGCTATTCTGGGTTTGTTGTTGTTCCAAATGAATTTAAGGACAGATTTTTCTGTGTCAGTGAAGAATGACTTTGGTAGTTTAATGGGTATTGCATTGAATCTGTAGATCACTTTTGGAAGAATGGCCATTTTGATGATATTTATTCTGCCTACCCAAGAGCATGGGAGATCTTTCCATCTTCTAAGATCTTCTTCAATTTCTTTTTTCAATGTTGTATAGTTTTCCTTGTAGAGGTATTTTACCTCCTTGGTTAGGTTTATTCCCAAGTATTTTTTTGTTTTGGGGGATATTGTCAGTGGAAATGTCTTCTGGATTTCTTTTTCAGTGGATTAATGGTTGGCATACAGAAAAGCTTCTGATTTTTTAAGATTGATTTTGTATCCACTTTGCTGAATTTGTTGATCAGTTCTATGAGCCTTTTAGTTGAGTTTGTTGCCTCTTCTAAGTATAATATCATGTCATCTGCAAATAGAGATAGTTTCAGTTCCTCTTTTCCTATTTGTACTCCTTTGATTTCCTTCTCTTGCCTTATTGCTCTGGCTAGAGTCCCAAGCACTCTATTGAAAAGGAGTGGTGACAATGGACATCCTTGCCTTGTTCCTGTTTTTAAAGGGAACTCTCGAAGTTTTTCCCCATTCAGTATGATGTTGGCTATGAACCTATTGTATATTGCCTTTATGATGTTGAGGTATGTTCCTTCTATTCCGATTCTCTGCAGTGTTCTTATCATGAATGTGTGTTGGATTTTGTCAAATGCTTTTTCAGCGTCTATTGCAACAATCATGTGATTTTTGTCTTTAGTTCTGTTTATGTGATGGATTACATGGATTGTTTTTCATATGTTGAACCAGCCTTGCATCACCTGAGATGAACCCGACTTGGTCATGATGTATGATTTTCGTGATGTGGTTTTGAATGTGCGTTGCTAGTATTTTGTCTAGAAGTTTTGCATCTAAGTTCATCAACGATATAGGTCTGTAGTTTTCTTGAGCTGTCTTTATTTGGTTTTGGTATTAGTGTGATGTTGGCTTCATAGAATGTGTTTGGGAGAGTCCCGTTTCTTTCTATTTCATGGAATAGATTGAGGAATATTGGGATTAGTTCTTCTATAAAGATTTTATAAAATTCACCTGGGAAACCATCTGGACCTGGGCTTTTCTTTGATGGTAGGCTCTTTATTGCTGCTTCAATCTCTTTAAGTGCTATTGGTCGATTTAAATTTTCTATGTCTTCTTGATTCAACTTAGAAAGATTGTACATGTCTAGAAATTTGTCAGTTTCTTCTAGGTTTTCCATTTTGTTGGAGTATAGTTTTTCAAAGTAGTTTCTGATAATCCTCTGGATTACCGTGCTGTTGGTGGTAATATCACCTTTTTCATCTCTTATTTTAGTAATTTGGGGTGATTCTCTCTTTCTTTTGGTTCGGTTGGCTAGTGGTTTATCTATCTTGTTTATTTTTTCAAGGAACCGGCTTTTGGTTTTGTTGATATTTTGTATTGTTTTTTATTCTCTACTTCGTTGATTTCTCCTCTGATTTTAATAATTTCCTGTCGTCTACTAGCTTTGGGGTTAGACTGTTCCTGTTTTTCAAGGGCCTTGAGATGTGTCATTAGGTTATTTATTTGGTGATTTTCTGTTCTTCTTATGTGGGCATTCAGTGCTATGAATTTTCCTCTTAATACTGCCTTCAGGGTGTCTCAGAGATTTTGATATGTTGTTTCTCTGTTTTCATTTGTTTCTAGGAATTTCTTGATTTCCCCCCTTATTTCTTCTTTTACCCATTCCTCATTCAGCAGTGTGGTATTCAGTCTCCACATGTTTATGAGGTTTCTCTGGATCTTCTTATAGTTGATTTCTAGTTTCATTCCATTATGGTCTGAAAAGACGCAGGGGATTATGTCACATTTTTTGAACTTGCTAGTACTCACTTTGTGGCTTAGGATATGGTCTATTTTAGAGAAAGTTCCATGAGCAGCTGAAAAAAAAATGTGAATTCAGCTGTAGTTGTGTGGAATATTCTGTATGTATCTACTAGGTCCATTTGGTTTATGGTATTCCTTAGGTCTGAGGCATCGTTACTGACCTTTTGTCGTGAAGATCGATCTAGTGGTGTGAGAGGTGTATCGAAGTCTCCCAATATTATCATATTGGGATCTATGTGTGATTTAATGTCACAAAGAGTTTCTTTTAGGAAAGTGGTTGCACCTATGTTTGGGGCATAAATGTTGAGTGTTGTTATATCCTCTTGCTGGATTGTTCCTTTTACCAGTAAGAAATGACCTTCTTTGTCTCTTCTGGTAAGTTTAGGTTTGAAGTCTAATTTGTCTGGTATCATAATTGCTACTCCTGGTTGTTTTCGAATTCCGTTAGCATGGATTACCTTGCTCCATCCCTTTTCCTTTAGTTTGTGCATATCTTTACTTGTAAGGTGTGTTTCTTACAGGCAGCACATAGATGGATTGTGATTTTTAATCCATTTTGCCACCTTATGTCTTTTGATTGGGGAGTTGAGGCCATTTATATTCAGTGTAATTATTGAGAAATGGGTTTTCATTCCTAACATTTTGAGTTTTAATTTCTGTTTGAGGTAATTTTGTTCTTTGCCTAATTGTTTGTTTGATGGAAATCACTCTTTCTCTGGTTCTGGTGTTTCCTTATTTCTTCTTTGTAATTAATCTCTTTGAGCATTTTCTCTAGGGCTGATTTGGAAGACATAAAATCTTTCAGCTTCTGTTTGTCATGGAAGGTTTTTATTTCTCCTTCGAATTTGATAGATATCTTTGCTGGGTAGACAAATCTTGGCTGAAAGTTGTTTTCTTTCAGAGTTTGGAATATGTCACTCCAGGCCTTCCTGACTTTCATGACTTGGTTTGGAAGGTCGGGAATGATTCTTATTGGTTTGCCTCTGAATGTTACTTGCTCTTTTACTCTCGCTGCCTTTAAGATTCTCTCCTTGGCCTCTACATTCATCAGTTTGATTATTATGTGGCGTGGTGAACCTCTTCTCCGATCCTGTCTATTGGGGGTTCTCATATGTTTCCTGTACCTGTGTATCAACCTCTCTATGTTTGGAACATTTTCTAATATTACTTCTCTGAATAAATTATTGATTCCTTAATTTCAGCCTCTAGTCCCTCTTCTATGCCTATTATTCTTATGTTTTCTCTTTTAAGACTGGCTGATATCTCTTCAATATCCAATTCATGCTGTCGAATTGTTTTTTCTAATTTATATACTATGTGTTCATTTTTGGAGAGGTCATCTTCTAAGAGTGAGATTCTGTTTTCCATGTCATCTAGTCTATTGTTGATGGTCTGTATTGATGCTTTCATTTCAATTATTGCACCCTTCACTTCCTTCAGAGCTTCTTTTTGATTCCTGTTCAGGGTGTCGGATTCTTTGCTTATTTGATCCTTCATTGCTTTCAGGCTCTCTCTGAATTCTTTTCGGGAATCCTGTATCATTTCCTCTGTTGAAGTTCTGAATTGTCCTTCTGGCAACCTTTGCACTTCTGAGTTGGCGGGTTCTATTGTTGTGGGATTGATGGGTACATTGTTTCTTGTATTCTTCCTTTTCATGATTTCAGGTTTCTGATGTTTATACCTTTGTTGCTTTTGGTAGTTCTCTCTCTCTCACTCTGTAAGTATCCTATGTCTAATCCCTCTCCCTTTATAGTTTCTTATCCTGTATATAGATAGTTGCTACTAGGTGAGCCTTAAAGGTGAATAGCCTTTACTGAATGGTTATTCTCACTTGCTCGGTATAATGTCCATTTGCAGGCCCAATTATTGTTCTCCTTCAGTGATTGGGACCCTTGTCTGGTGCCTCTCACTACCTGTGCAGGCAACCAGTGCCGCTATTGCCCCTCTCCCTGCAAGCATGGGTCTCTGCGTTCTCCACTTGGGCTGTCCCTATGTCTCTCTCTGTCTACACCTATGGCAGGTGTCACCAGCAGGGGGCCCCAGGCTTGTGTCTCTCTTTGCCTACAGAAACAACGGGTGTCGCTTTGCCCCGATTCTGTGCAAACACAGCACTCCACGTTTTCCACAGAGAGGGCTGGTTTGGTCCAATTTTCCCCAAGTACCACAGCTGTATGTCCTGTGGCCATCCCCTGGGACTCTATAAGGGTGCTGCGACCTGTGGGCTACAAGTCTATCCCACCCAAATGTCACCAGGGACCATCTGCTTATCCACACGTCTACCGCGTTCCACAGCAGACCTCACTCCCACCTCCACTGGGGCAATACGCACAGTCTCAGACCCCGCGAGTCCCTGTGGCCACGCTGGGTGGTCTCCCCCTGGTGCGGCTCGTTGACTTACAGTCTGGTTGAGTGCTGGTCTTAATCTCTGGGGGGGGGGATGGGCTCAGTCACTGCTTCAGGTTCTGGTTAGTCCTCCGGACCCTGGGGACTCTGCCAAGTGTGGATCAAACTGCTGCTCGCTTTTGTTGCTGATGCTCTGCAGTGCCGGTTTTAGAAGAGCTCCCTGGCTTCTTTGTTGGTGGCCTGCAGAAGCCGCAATGCTGGTAGCCGTTGGCATGGTGTGACCAAGATGGCACCGCTGCCGCTTCTGCCGACGCAGTAGTTCGGGTATGTGGCACGTGTGGAGGGAGTTGCTGCTCGCCTTCACTGCTGGTATTCTGCAGCTGCTGGATTCACAGCAGGTCACTGGTGTCTCTGTTGGTCTTGTGTAGGAGCCACAATGATGGTAGCTACTGGTAAAGTCCTGCCAAGATGGCGCCGCTGCAGTCGCTGTAGCCACCGCCGTTTGTCTCTTGAGTGTGGATCAAGCCACTGCTTGCTTTCGTCTCTGCTGATCTGCAGCTGCTGAACTTACAACAGGTCTCTGGCTACTCTGTTGGCAGTGTGTGGAAGCCGCAATGCTGGTAGTAGCTGGCGCGGTCTGGCCAAGATTGCGCCACCGCTTTACCTTAGGTAAAGCACTTGGAGCTTTTTACTTTCCTCTCTTTTGTCTTCTGGCTTTGATTCCGTAGCATTTCAAACTTTTCGTTGTTTACTTCAAGTTTTTGTTGCTTTTCTTCTCCTCTGGAGAGGTTGCTTTCACGGCGATTGAGATTCCAGTTTCAGAGAGATCATAGCATAGTATCTCCCTTGGTCGCCATCTTGGATCCATGACTTGTCTTTGTTTTGCTTCCTTGTGTAAGTGCAGTAACCAGATCTGCATATTTACTAGATTGAACATGAGTAAGAATACGATCATGATTCTTGAACTAATTCCATACTCATCTTAATGATTTACTTTATCTTAGTGGCCTATCTCAATTCAGCAAATACTGTTAAGCATTTTCTAAGTACAGGGCAAAAGGACAAATAAAACACAGACCTTGCCCTCACAGATTTTAAATTCTAACAGAACTGACCCTGATTCCAGACTCCTTTCCTATATTTTTCCTAAGAGCTCAAAGTCAATTGTTTATTAACATAGTTTCTTTTTCTTTTTTTAATTTAACACAAATAAATCATATACTAATTTTTGGAGACCTACACATTAGAAATGGTGTGAGTATGTGATAGGATATGACTTGTTTGCTTGTGGTGCTGGGGATTGAACCCAGGTGCATTCTAACTCCAAGCTACACCCCCACCCTATTTTATTTTTTATTTGGAAACAGGGTCTCACTAAGTTGCTGAGAACCTTGCTAAGTTGTCGAGGCCAGCTTTGAACCTGCGATCCTCCTGTCTCAGCCTCCCAAGTAGCGGGATTACAGGCATGAACCACCATGCCCGGCTGTGATATGACTACTTTAAGAGAGCCCTTTTATTCAAGGTTACTTAGATATAGCTTATATGCAAACCATCAAGAATAAAACTTTAAAAATTGCCGAGCAATGTGCAAACCAGATATCCTCACCCTGTCCTTGACCTTGCCACTGCTGAGGTGTGAATCCTGAATGTGATGGGGGTCAGAAAAGAATAAAGGATGAGAGATGAAGCAAAGGTCTAGAATGTATTTGGGAGGCTGAGACAGGAGGATCACAGGTTCAAGGACAGCCTCAGCAAGTAGTGAGACTCTCAGCAACCTAGTGAAACCCTGTTTCTAAATAAAAATAAAATAGGGCTGGGTGTGTAGCTCAGAGGTAGACTGCCCCTGAGATCAATCCCCAGTTCCACAAAAAAAAAAAGGGGTCTAGAATGAAATAATGGCGAAGGATGGCAGTAAAATCAAGTATGTCTGTTACCAGGAAATAGTAATAAACAATAGTAACTCTGCTTTTGTGAAACATTCTTAAAATGCATTGCTTTATTTCACTGAATACCACCATCTCCATATGGTTTGTAAGAATGTTAAATAAAACTAGTTTCAGCATATATCCCTCAGGCATACTTCTATTAACATTTCTCATCAAAAGAAATGTTGATTTCTTTCTTTTCTGACTCTATCAGCCATGAAAAAATCATCCCATTATCTGTCTCCTCTGTTTATTTTTACATTAGGATCACGTGTGATAATCCTCTCCTGTATCCCCCTTATTCAGACCTTCCCTGAGTTCTCTAGATTCTTGCTTCACAAGCTCACTTTCCTCAGGTATTGTTTTGATCTGATCATTTCACTTCCCAAAAGTCCAGAATCACTTCCACTTGCTTCTTAGGCCAAAGTAACATTATTGATTTGAATCTGAATCCTTTAATAGTACTTGACTTACTGACTTTCTAGAACTAATTTCCTGATCCATTGTTCAACCACAATGTTTGCTTTATACTTTGGCCAAAGAAATTTACTTTACTACTTCCTTAACACCCTTTATTATCTTCCACTGAATTACCACTGTGTGCCCTTCTACCTCCTTTGACACATTGGAACTCAACTAGATCTCTTTCAAGTTTCCAGTTCTTACTTAAGATTTAGTAAACCCATCCTCAGTTGTAATCTTAGTTATTTAGTGCTTACTAAATATTAATTCACTTCCCCCGTCTCCGGGTTCGCGGCCAGCCTCAGCTCGCTCTCTCTCTCTCTCCCTCCCTGTCTCCCTCTCTCTCTCTACCTAGTGAGGCCCTCCGCAACTTCATGAGACCTGGTTTCAAAATAAAGTATAAAAAAATAGGGCCGGGGGTGTAGCGCAGAGGTAGAACATCCTTGGGTTCAATCCCTGATACCACAAAAAAAAGAAATTGTTTTATTCTAATAAATTCATGAGCATAAACCTTCTGAAGTGGCTAAATTTATATTTTAGTAGCTATATTTTGTGCCCTCTATATACCTATAGTAATTTCCAACATGTAATATTCTTTTTTTTTTTTTTTGTAGCAGTGGGGATTGAAGCCAGGGGCATTCTACTTCTGAGCTACACCCCCAACCCTATTTTTTATTCTTTATTTTGAAACAGTCTTGCTAAGTTGCAGAGAGCCTCACTAAGTAGCTGAGGCTGACCGCAAGCCTGCGATCGTGCACCACCACGTCCTGCTCAACATGTAATATTCTTACCTGTGAACTTTTTTCTACTCTGTAAAAGGTAACTGTGGGTGTGCATTGCTCTTATGTATTTGCTTAAGTATTATTACCCACCCTATTGTACTTAGTGGATATCTAGTATACTATTCCAATTCTAAAACAAATTTTTTCATATTTTAACACTTCTGTAAATAGGATATATCTTACAGTTGATATTTTAACTTTTTCTTAGTGCATAAAATGGTAGTTTTTACAATCAATGGCATTTCAGTTTGATGAAATGTTATAGATATATTCTGAAAGGCTTGCTAACATGAGTTGAAGCTATGCTTGGTGCTAATACATCCATCAGCTACAAAAGACGTAGTTCTCCTCCTCAAAGGATACAGATTTTCCAAGTTTTCATCTGTCTATAAGATACACTATTCTTTTAACTTTTTCTTGCCTTTCTCCTTTAGTCATACCGCCTTCAATAAGACCATCTTCGCCTTTTTCTGTGTTTTTATAACCACATAGTTACACAAGAGAGAATTTTGTTAAGAAGGTTACTTTTAGCCAGGCTACAAACTTTGCTCAGTTGGATATGATGGTGTCCCATTAACGAATTGGTCCCTCCTAAAGAAGAGATTTCCTTGACTCTTCTGGAACCTAGTTCCAGTTTCCATTTTATTTAAAGAAGCTACTGATCTTTGGAGGAACAAGCTGTAGCCTTTTAAAAGTCAAATAGAAGCTGGGTGTGGTGGTGCACACTTGTAATCCCAGTACTTTGGGAGGTTGAGACCGGAGGATCTGGGTTCGCAGCCAGCCTCAGCTACTCAGTGAGGCCCTCCGCAACTGAGACCCTGTTTCAAAATAAAGAATAAAAAATCGGGCTGGGCGTGTAGCTCGGTGGTAGAATGCCCCTGGGTTTCCATCCCCAGTACCATTAAAAAAAAAATCAAATAGATATGATGTAACCTAGTGAAAAGAGCTTATGCTTTAGAGTCAGGTAGACCTGAATTTGAATTGGCTCTACCATATACATGTTCCATGGGTGACCTTTACTAAATTTTCTTAGTACTCAAGACTTCTAGTACTCTTTCTATTACAGTTACCACCTTTACCATGTTTACTGCTATGAGCTGCAGGCCTCTGAAATCTAACCTAGTGCTGCCATAATTCATCTAAAGCTCCCACCCACCTAAAATGGCACAACTTAGAAGAACCATAGCTTCTTAGAGAAGAATACGACGAAAGTATAAAGATCATAAAGATGTGTCCATTTGACTTTTTTAACATTACAAATCCTCTTAAGGCCATAACTAGCTTTGAATTGAATTCCTATAAAGGAATATAAATATTCAGATGAGCCGGGCGTGGTGGCGCACGCTTGTAATCCCAGTACTTTGGGAAGCAGAGACCGGAGGATCCGGGTTCGCGGCCAGCCTCAGCGCGCTCTCTCTCTCTCTCTCTCTCTCTCTCTCTTTTTCTCTCTCTCCCCTTAGTGAGGCCCTCCGCAACTTCGTGAGACCCGGTTTCAAAATAAAGCATAAAAAATAGGGCCGGGGGCATAGCGCGGAGGTAGAATGCCCCTGCGTTCAATCCCCGGTACCGCAAAATAAATTAAATAAATAAATAAATAAATAAATAAATATTCAGATGAATTCTCATTTTTTCTTTATTGAAAAAAGTAAAAATTCTTAATCTTTTTCTTTTTTTTTTTTTTAGAATGTAATTAAAAGGCAGTGAAGCTGGCCTTGGTACAAAGTACACAGATGCACTTCTGCAGAAAATGTGTCTTTGGCAGATGAGATTCTTCCAGTGAATGTTCTGTTTATTACTTCCATAAATAGTCTGTTGTCAAAACAAGACTTGTTTATTAACAGCACTGATAGGAAGATTCCTGTTAATGGCCACATTCATATTATCCATAGACCCTGTCACTTTTAACTTTGCAATTTTAAGAGAATTGTATTTGATAATTACTTAAGATATTTCTAAGTTTATTGATTCCTCACCCCTGTTTAACTGAGTGAAGTTTGAGTGACAGTTGTATTTAGTGATTGATGATTTTGAAATATCATCAGATCTACATCTGAATTCAGGAGAAAACTTGCTACCTATCAGCACTGATTTTGTTGCCCTTCAGTTGCCAGAAAAACACAGTGCATTGAGTACTGCACATACTGCACTGAAAAGAATGCTTGGATGCAGTCCCTACCCTTAGAAAGCTTACAGTCTAATATAAAGGTGACCCAAATATAATGTGCAGTAGTAGTCGTTGGAGTCAGAGGGACTCAGATCTAAAGCATACTAATTTCTTGTCATGTGTGTGTATGTTCTGGGGGTACTAAGAATTAAATCCAAGGGGTTTCTACCTCTGATCTATGCCCCTAGCCTGTTTTATTTTTGTTTTTGAAACAGGGTCTAGCTAGGTTGCTCAGAGTCTTTTTAAGTTGCTGAGGCTAGTCTCAAACCTGTGATCCTAGTGTCTCAGGCCCAAAAGTACTGGAATTATGGACATGCATCACCACACCCAGCTCTCATTTTTTGTCTTTTGGAAAGTTATTTATTTTTTGTTTGTTTACTTCCTTATCTGAAAAAGAGAAGTGATCCTGCCTATCTCATGAAATTGGGAGAATTAGCCTTGCAAGTAGTACCCATTCTGTAAAGTCTCGACATCTCTGTCTTCTTCCCTGAGTCATAATTGACAAAGACATTTGCATCATTTGATCCTCAGAAGAATCCTGTAAGGTCACTTCAGTACGGATTTTATCCTTATTTGTTGGAGAAGGAAACTAAAGTTCAGAAGGCTGAGCAATCTATTCAAACTGGTCTAGCAGATTGAAGGATACAGTTTTTCAGTGCCACTGCACAGAAGCAATTTGCAGATTTCTGTATTTGGAGATGATGTGAAGGAAAGGAAACAATGTTTTCAGAGTAAGATGAATGAAGCAATGTAAGATTGTAGTAGCCTTCAAGAAAGACATGTATAGAAGCCGGGCGTGGTGGTGCACATTTGTAATCCCAGTACTTGGGAGGCTGAGACAGGAGGATCGCAGGTTCGCGGCCAGCCTCAGCTACTTAGTGAGGCCCTCCGCCACTTAGTGAGACCCTGTTTCAAAATGAAGAATAAAATAGGGAAGGGGTATAGCTCAGAGGTAGAATGCCTCTGGGTTCCATCCCCAGTACCACAAAAAAAAAAAAAAGAAAGACATGTATAGAATGGCCAGTATGCCCTAGCTATCGTAAAAAACACACAACCATTGTAAAGTACAAAAAGATGGTGTTTGCATACTGAATAGCCATGTGAATAGATGTGTTAGAACACACATCATACTAGAAAGTATGTAGGCCTGATATTCATGTTTATGATTTCTCAATTTATTCTCATTCTGAGTTCAACTGTACAATGTGGTACAGTAGAAAGAACATGGTCTTTGGAGTCAAATCTCAATTCAAAGTCTCAGCACTATCAACTCATAGTTGTGTAACTTGGGCAAACAACTTAATTTCTCTGAGCTTCTGTATTCTTATCTACAGAATAAAAATAATAATATTTAACAATATAATTGTGAAGATTGTGTGAGATAACATATGAAAAATGCCTTCCACTTGGGCATTTGAGAAATAGTAATTCCTTTAAACTGTAGTCCTTCCACACTTGGCGACCTGCAATCTGCCACATCCTCCTAACTGTATTCTGATCTTAGATTTCAAACTGAGCTCATTGTTTCTTAGAATTGAATAATTTCTTCTTTCTTGATAGCCTCTCATGGGTCTTTTATAATTATTTTATTATGAAATAACATTAAGTCAAAAGAAATTCTCAAATTACACCCAAAATGTAAAAAGGGTCAGTTTTAATTTTCCACTATCAAGACTTTAATAGTAAAGCAGTTCTTGTCTTAATTATAAAATTCATTCTTCCTTTCCATAAGCAGAATATGTATAAAATGGGAAAGTAATTGCACTGGTTAATAATGGATTATCATTCTTAACAGAATGAAAGACATTACTATAGGAATGCTCTTAGAAATAATATTTATTCTTCCAAAGTTGAAACTGATGCCATTTCAGTTCAGTGTTATTTTGTGATTTATTAGATATTGATAAGACAGATATATTTCCCCGGATTCCTTAACTTCTACTACCTATATCCTTTTAAAAAAACTTGTGAAAATAGATGCTGTGAAATTCATGCTGAAAAACCACACGGTAAGTCTCAATTTCTTAACTAAAGACTAGAATTTTCGGGATAGTTTAAGCCAAGCACTAGTAACTGTGGATGCTCTTTTACTTTCATTAGAGTGAACACTTCCCTTTTCTTGGCATCAATGACAGTTACAGTCTCAGTGGCTTCAGGTGCCGAACAACCTTCTACACAGCCCTCACTCGCCTTCTGATGGTAGATCTAGGTAAGGTTAAGAATTTAAGCTCAATTAATAAAGGATCAACAGTATACTGTGTGAATAAAGGAGTGAGATATTAGTGGGTATAACGTTTAACTTATTCAACAATTTTTAATAACTTCCTAAGATTTGAACATTCACATATTAGCGTCACAGATAAAACACAAATCTTTGTACTTAAAGTAGTACTTTTCACTTCAAATAGCACTTGCCTTAGCCGGGCATGGTGGCGCACGCTTATAATCCCAGTACTTAGGAGGCTGAGACCAGAGGATCCTGGTTCGCTGACAGCCTCAGCTACTTAGTGAGGCCCTCCACAACTTGGTGAGACTGTGTTTCAAAATAAAGAATAAAAAAAAAGGCTGGGGGTGTAGCTCAGAGATAGAATGCCCCTGAGTTCAATCCCCAGTACCCCCCCCAAAAAAAATAGCACTTGCCTCAATTCTTTTTTTTTTTGTGGTACCGGGGATTGAACCCAGGGGCGTTCTACCTCCACGCTACACCCCCGGCCCTATTTTTTATCTTTTATTTTGAAACCGGGTCTCACGAAGTTGCGGAGGGCCTCACTAAGTAGAGAGAGAGACAGAGAGACAGAGAGAGAGAGAGAG
>PVJS01016136.1:5582-30662 GCA_004027185.1 Glis glis
GGGGATTGAACCCAGGGACGTTCTACCTCCGCGCTACACCCCGGCCTTATTTTTTATACTTTATTTTGAAACCGGGTCTCACGAGGTTGCGGAGGGCCTCACTAAGTAGACAGGGGGGGGGGGAGAGCTCTGAGGCTGGCAGCGAACCTGGATCCTCCGGTCTCTGCCTCCCAAAGTACTGGGATTACAAGCATGCGCCACCACGCCCGGCCCTGAACGGCTTTAATGTCACCTCCTCATAGTCTTCCCCAATCAACCTTACTGCTCTGTCATATCATCCAACTTTAGTCTCTCCAGAGCTCCTAAATACGGACATGCTCACATTCTGTTATTCTTTACCGGTTTGTTAACCGACTCTCCAACCCCAACCTAAGTTCCCCTGTATCAACAGTGCCTAGAATATTAGCAAGGCAGAGAGGGGGCAAGCAATATATGTTTTTTAAAGAAATGAATCCCTACCCCTACCCCCCAGTGGCCCTGCTTGACTCTCCCATCCTCAGCTGGGACCCATCCTGCCCCCGAAGTTCTGCCTATTGTCCCCACAGCCCCTCCCCTTCCAGTGAAACCCTCTCTGTTGCCCCCCCCCCCAGCTCTGTGCTAACTTGGATACGTGGCGCATCATGTCACCTGAGAAGTACCACCTCCAGCTACAGGAGCACAGTCCAAAGACCTGCAAACAGTACGACCTCTGCCACAGGCGCAGCCAGGTGCGCTGGGGAAGGGACACAGGGTGGGCGAAGTTAGGGAACCTGGGTTTGGGCACTGAGTCCACCCTCACTAGCTCGGTCACTTCAGGTCTCTTGTTTATGCCTCTGAGCCTCCGTTTCTCCTTCCTGTGCAATGGGACAGATACAGCCATGCCCACAGCCTCCTGTTTGTATTGACTCACGGCACTGAGGCCATCTGTCAAAGCCGTTGACATGCTGTGGGGTACACTACAAACCATGAAGCTGAGACACTGTGCTGAGGCTGTACCAAGTTCTCTCCTTCAGTAGTGACACTGGCTGGTGTCTGTTATGATAGGACTGGACAGAGACTAGGCATTATGATGCCCAGGCCAGAGACAAGGGCACACGGTAGGAGAGACAGCAGGAGCGGGATCCAGGAACCTGGCTGGTCCCTGGCTCCAGCCAGGATGCCTTCATTCCCCCCACTGCCTCTCTCTGGAGTTCACACTTCGAAGATAAAACAGTCTTGAGTATGATCCCCTAAGCGGTGCCCATCCCTCCAATGTGTAGGGAGCCCCTCACACCCTCACCACTCTTGCCCAGGACCCATTTGGGGATTTGTTAAAGAAGCTCATGGACCAAGTCCACGACCACCTGGAGATGCCTGAGTTGACCCGGGACTTTGGGACGCAGATGTACGAGCAGCAGGTGGTGGAGCTGAGCAAGGATGGTAAGAGGGGCCGGCGGAGCCTTTAGGGGTGGGCCTGCAGGGCGGAGTGTCCCCCCCCCCCACTTGGACCCTTGTGCTGCTTGCCCGCAGCGGCCGAGTCAGGGCTCCAGCAGCGGCGGGTGTATGCGCTTCACCTACGGCGCTACAACGACGCTCTGCTCATCCACGACACGGTCCGTGCGGAGGACGCGCTGGCCACTCTGCAGGATTTCTACGACAGGGAGCGCGCCACCAAAACCCAGATCCTGCATGCTGAGCGCTGGCTGCTGGCGCTGTTCGATGGTGAGGCACAGGGGGTGGGAACTGGGCGAGGGCTCAGAGGCCAGCCAGGGCACAGGCCTCCACGTGGGCTAGGAAGGCCAGTAAAGGACCTCGGACTCTATTTTTCTAGACAAAATCTTTCTTTTGTGTGTGTGGTACTGGCGATTGAACTCAGGGGCATTCTACCTCTGAGCTACAACCCCAGCCCTATTTTATTCTTTATTTTGAAACAGGGTCTAAGTTGCGGAGGGCATCACAATTTGCTGAGGCTGGCCGCAAACCTGCGATCCTCCTGTCTCAGCCTCCCAAGTACTGGGATTACAAGCGTGCGCCACCACACCTGGCTCAAAAGCTATCTTTTGTGAGTGTGTGTGTGTGTGTGTGTGTGTGTGTGTGTGTGTGTGTGTATGTATAGAGAGTACCGGGAATTGAGCCCAGGGTCATTCTACCTCTGAGCTACATCCCCAGCCCTTTTCTTAAACTTTTTGTTTGGAAACAAGTCTCACTAGGTTGCTGAGAGTCTCAATATGTTCTGAGGCTGTCCTCAAACCTGCAATCCTCCTGTCTAGGTGTGTACACCACACCCAGCAACAAGAATATTTTTAAAAAACCACTGAGTTGGAGTGGTCTCTGAAAACCTGGAGTATGTGGTTCCTTTAGGCTGAGAAAGTGAGGCTGAAAGTCAGAGGGTAAAATTGAAGCCTGGAAGCCTCAGCCCAGGCTGGGGTCAAGACATGGGAGGTAAAGTCAACCCGGGCAGCAGAAGT
The DNA here is from genome assembly GCA_004027185.1 of Glis glis. Classification (NCBI taxonomy): domain Eukaryota; kingdom Metazoa; phylum Chordata; class Mammalia; order Rodentia; family Gliridae; genus Glis; species Glis glis. Next base: position 8,009 of record PVJS01016136.1, read on the forward strand.
CCATGTGAAGAGTCCAGTGGCCGTCCGGGCTGAGGAGGGTGCTGGCTGGAGGTGTAAGGGAAGGATTCTACACTGGACATTCCCCTGTATGGCTGGCCTTGGCAGTGGGTGTGACAGTTGTGTCCTTAAATGTGCTCTTGGCACTGGCTCAAAGGGAATGAACAGGAGCAGGTATCCTCCCCTCCAGCCCCCCTGTGCTCCTGCAGTCCTATCCCTGTGAGCACCTCCTCCCCAGCACCCTACCCACTCCCAGGTCTGAGCCCTGTGCATCTGTTTCGGGGTTCTCTGCAGTCCACAAGAACAAGCTGGCCCGCTTGGCAACTCATGGCCCCAGGAACCCAAAACTGGTGATGCTGGAACAGATTCTGCTGAAGCAGTTTGGGAGTCCCGATAACCCCCGGGGCATCATCTTCACCCGAACCCGCCAGAGCGCCCATTCCCTCCTGCTCTGGCTCCAGCAGCAGCCTGGCCTACAGACAGTGGACATCAGGGCCCAGCTGCTGATTGGAGCTGGGAACAGCAGCCAGAGCACCCACATGACCCAGGTGTGGGCTCTGGGCAAAGATGCTGGGATGGGGTTCCCAGTACAGGGCAGTGGAGACAGGGAGACCCTAGGGTAGAGGGGGCTTGAATATCCCCAGGCAGGGGGGCAGAGAGCTGGGGGCAAACACTGAGATCCCTAGTGCTGGAGGTTTTCCCGGTGTGGGGGTCTCTGGGTCTGAGGGTATATGGGGAAAGAAAGAAGTGATGTAGTTACTCAGGGCAGAGGAACGGGGGTTTGGGGTTCCTTGTGGGAGAATAGAGCCTAGGAGTTCCTGGGATAGAAGGGTGGGGGCCTTTCAGGGTTCCTAGAGGAGATTGGGATTAGATGGTCTCCTGGGAAGATGGGCAGGATGCTGGGGTACTTGGAGACAGAGGTGGGTCTCTAGATCCCTAGAGAGATGGACCAAGATAGTAAAAGGGCTGTACCAGGAGAGGCTGCTCTGGCAGTTAGAAGGGTTCAAATCCACCAGTCCCTTTCTTCTCCCCACACCTTCCAACAGCGGGACCAGCAAGAAGTGATCCGGAAGTTCCGACTTGGCACCCTGAACCTTCTGGTGGCCACGAGCGTGGCCGAGGAGGGGCTGGACATTGCCCAGTGCAATGTGGTGGTGCGCTATGGGCTCCTGACCAATGAAATCTCCATGGTCCAGGTACTCAGACCCCTCCACCTCAGCAGCCCCTGAAGGATCCCATGCAGATCCAGTGCTCCTCAGGCCTCATCAGCATCTCCCTCCCCAGGCCAGGGGCCGCGCCAGGGCCGGTCAGAGTGTGTATTCCTTTGTGGCAACAGAGGGCAGTCGGGAGCTACGGAGGGAGCTGACCAATGAGACGCTGGAGGCCTTGATGGAGCGGGCAGTGGCTGCTGTGCAGCAGATGGATCACGTTGAGTACCAGGCCAAGGTCGGCCGGAGGGGCTGAGCCAAGCGGGGTAGACCTCGCAGGTGTCTCACTCCACCACGCTCGCACCCCTTGTGCCCCCTTCCTCTTGAAACTGGCTTAGCTCACCTGGAGAGCGTTTGGATCATTAAGAAAAGGATATGGCCCACTATCCAATAATACCCACCCTTAGATAAGCCCAGAAGCAGGACTTACATCAGTTCCCCTAAGACCGAGCCACCTGCATCCAGCCTTGTCTAGGGTGGTCTTGTTTCTTGTTTATTCCTGTTGTCCCAGCATAATTGGGGGGGGTACTGGGGCTTGAACTCAGGGTCGTTCTACCTCTGAGCTACAGCCCAGCCCTTTTTATTTTTTGTTTAGAGAGAGGTTCTCGCTAAGTTGCTCAGAGTCTTGCTATGTTGCTGAGGCTGTCCTTGGACTTGTGATCCTCCTATCTCAGCCTCCCAAGTACTGGAATTACAGGCATGTGCTACCATGCCTGGCTCCAGCATAATTCTTGATGCCCTATGACAGATTCAAAGAAGTAACTTTGAGCCGGGCATGGTGGCACATGCCTATGATCCTAGTACTTGGGAGGCTGAGACAGGAGGATCGCAGGTTCAAGGACAGCCTCAGCAGGTAGTGAGACTCTCATCAACCTAGCGAGACCCTGTTTCAAAATAAAAAAAAATAGGGCTGGGGGTGTAGCTTGGAGGTAGAATGTCCCTGGGTTCAATCCCCGGTACCACACACACAAGAAAAAGCAACTTTTCATGAAATCTTACAAAGAGGGGACACAGATTGAGCCTGGAGGCTTGCCCCTCACACTCTTACCCCACCCCACCCCATAATATTTTTCTCCACAGAGCTTCAAAAAGCTCCAGGGAAGGTTAGGGAAAGTCCCTTCTGGATACAAATGACCTGGGGTCCCTCTGACCTCCTGGGAACATTCCTGGAATCAGGTTTCTTGGGCCCCAGCCATGCCTGGTGTCCCCTCCCACCCCAGATCCGGGATCTGCAGCGGGCAGCCCTGGTCAAGCGGGCAGCCCGGGCAGCCCAGCAGGAGAGTCGGCGGCAGCAGTTCTCAGCGGAGGACGTGCAGCTACTCTGCATCAACTGCATGGTGGCCGTGGGCTTTGGAAGTGATCTACGGAAGGTGGAGGGCACCCACCATGTCAACGTGAACCCCAACTTCTCGTAAGACCTGTGGAAGGGGCCGTCAGGATGAGGAGGGAGGTGTGGGATGGGGACCGTGGATCTCTCCTGTCCAGACAGAGCTTTGAGGGAGTGGGAGGTCAAAGAGCATTTCAGCATGGACTGACTTTGCATTTTCACAATAGTCTGGTGAGACCAATGTTAGCCCCATCTCCACTTTACAAGTGAGGAAATATTGGCTCAGAGAGGCTAAGTGACCTGGCCAAGCTCCCACAGCTGCTATGTAATCGAGCAAGGACTGGAATCCAGGATGCCAAATGCTAAGTAGCCACAAACTGACCCCTGAGTCCACCCTACTCTAAGGACATCAAAAGAAGCTGGCTGCCCCAACACAGTAGCACATGCCTGTAATCCCAGAGCCTCAGGAGGCTGAGGCAGGAGGATCACAACTTTGAGGCCAGCCTGGCAACTTAGCAAGACTCTGTCTCAAAATAAAAAAAGAAAAGGACTGGGGGTGTAGCTCAGTGGTAGAGCACCCCTGGGTTCAATTCCTAGTACTGCAAAGAAAAGAAAAAAGGAAGGAAAGGAAAGAGGAAGGAAGGAAGGAAGGAAGGGGAAGGGAAGCTGGCTGTGCTTCAGCCAACCACATCCTTTGTCTCCTAAGGCAACCTTGCCCCAGCTTCCACTCACTAAGTTTCCTGAGGCACCTGCTGTGTGTCAGGCCAGGTGCGAGGATCTTCACACAGGTCAGGAAGGATGGGCTGGAGTATGAGAGGCTGAGCGCAGGCAGCGATGGAAGGCCGTAGGATGGGAATCATCCCAGGTGGCCTGAGTGGAAGGGATCATGAGTGAGATTCAGGAAGAAGACCAGCCCAGGGAAGATGTTGAAGGTCAGACTTTGGAAAGTTCAGCCTTTATCCAAGAAGCAATGAGGAGTCTTGGGTGGATTCTGAGCAGGGAATGTCAGGGAAGATGTTCCCTTATAGCTGGCAGAAAGCCGGCTTGGGGTGAGGCGGGCTGGGGTGGCGGCAGGAGCTCCTTTAGGAGGCTGTTGAAGTCATCCAGGTGTGGGGGGTGCTGAGACCTGCACTCAGGCAGGAGGGAGTGGAGTGCAGGTAGCACAGGCAGAACTTACGGAAGCCCAGATTCCCTGGCCCTGGGAAATCTGGAGGGCCCAAGGCCCAGGAGAGGCTCAGCCAGCTGGAAGCCATGAAGTCTGAGGCCCATGAGGGCCACAGCCACCCCCATTTCTCTCCAGGATCTACTATACTGTCTCCCGGGAGCCCGTGGTCATCAACAAAGTCTTCAGGGACTGGAGGCCTGGGGGTGCCATTAGCTGCAGGAACTGTGGGGAGGTAAGTGCTTGGATCAAGTCCCAGGCCCCTGAGCCCTGAGCTCATCTTTAGCGGCACACACTTGTAATCCCAGTACTTGGGAGGCTGAGACAGGAGGATCACCAGGTTCAAGGCCAGCCTCAGCAACTTAGGGAGACACTGTTACAAAATAAAAAAATAAGAAAGGCTGCGGGTGTAGCTTAGAGGTAGAATGCCCCTGAGTTCAATCTCCAGTACAAAAAAAAAAGTCCTTGGTCTGTGGGAAGAGGCCCAGCCTCTGTCCCAGGGGAGCCCTCACTCAGAGTGGGGAGCAACCCTGTCCCAGAAGCCCCCAGTCCAAGGAGGGTGGTCTTGCTACTAAGGAGCCCATGGTGTGACGGAGGCACTGACCTCAGTCTCGGGTGGGAAATGCAGAACTCCACCTTGAGAAGGGGAACCTAGTCTGAGTCAGGGACCCAGACCCTGCTCCCCTCTGTCCCAGGTTTGGGGTCTACAGATGATCTACAAGTCAGTGAACCTGCCGGTGCTCAAAGTCCACAGCATGCTGCTGGAGACGCCTCGAGGGCGGATTCAGGCCAAAAAGTGGTCCCGAGTGCCCTTCCCTGTGGCTGACTTTGATATCCTGCAAGACTGTGACCCGAATCTGTCCACCCTCTCCCTGAACTGACCACCTTATTGCTGCAGGTGGTTCAGATCAGGCTGCAGGGGGCAGGAGAGTCCACAGCAGTCTTCAGTTTTCCCTGGGCAAAGCCTGGGTCCCCGCCTCTCCTTCCTGAGTCACCAGCCCTGGGCACTGTGCTGAGCAGCCCACAGAGGAACTCTGGGCACCAGGGCTGGCTGGGGATCCCTGGAAGCAACTGGAGGGCCACAGCTCAGCCTATGCATGCAGGCACGTGAGCCTGCACACACCCACAGTGCATTCTCATATGCATGGGATGGAGTCGGGGAAAACAAAGGCCAGGGGAATTACTATGTTGTACTAGGAATCACAGCATCTCTTCTCTGCCAAGGTCATTTCTGTTTTGGGGGGTTCTTCATAGGTTAAAAATAAAGAAATGGAAAAGGGGGTAGAAAATGTGTGGTATTTTAAAACCAACTTTGTTGAGGTATAATTAATAGGAAATAAACTGCACTTCTGTGGGGGTGGGGGATGGTACTGGTGATTGAACCCAGGAGCATTCTACCACTGAGCTACATCCCCAACCCTTTTAATTGTTTATTTGGAGACAAGATCTCACTAAATTGCCCAGGCTGGCCTTAAACTTGTGATCCTCCTGTCTCAGCCTCCCAAGTACTGGGATTACAGGTGTGCATCACTGCGCCCAGCTAACTAGTGAGCAGTTTGCTAAGCTTTAACTTATAAGCTTTATAGCCATCACACTCAAGAGTCCTCCTCCCCCACTGTAGTCCCTTCCTCCTACCCCTCCCCATACACTGATCTGCTTGTTGGTAATTTTTAATGTTAAATGTTCCTCTTTGGTGAGTGTCAGATAGCATCATTCAGAAAGAGCGTCAGCAGGGCAAATTTGCTGGCCTGGGGGTGTACCTTAGTCATAGAGCACTTGCCTAGCATGTGCAAGGCCTGGGGTTCGATTCCCAGCCCTGATAGTGGTGGTAAGGGGACACCAAAAGGTCTAAATGTGAGGCCCATCGAGAATGTGAGAGCATGGCATGGTGGTGCACAACTGTAATCCCAGTACTTGGGAGGCTAAGACAGGAAGATCACAGGTTTGAGACCAGCTTCAGTAACTTGGCAAAGTCTTCAGCAACTTAGCAAGACCCTGTTTCAAAATAAAAAATAAATAGGGCTGAGGGTGTAGTTCAGAGGTAGAATACCTCTGGGTTCAATCCCCAGTACCATACACACACACACACACACACAAAACATGAAGCCTTCCTGCCTCCTCTACCCCATAACAGATTCTAACCCTGATGTCCCTCCACCCTTAACCCCTGAGTCATCTCCCCTGGGCTGGGGAAAGGTGGAGATCCAGATTGTGAGAGGTGGGCTCAGGTAGGCTTGGGGGTGGGAAGAATTACAAAGGCCTAAATTTTTCCTCTCATTTTAATTAGGAGGCAGGCAGGCAGGCAAGATCTAGGTTGATTCTTCAGGGAAAGGGCTATTTCTGTAGTAAGAGGCCCAGTAGGCAGGAGTCACCTTCAAGAGAAAGGGAGGGGACTAGGGCAGAGATGTGACAGCAGGATGACAGTCCTTCTTGCTATCTAACCTCCTTCCCTCCTGCTTCATCCTTGGTCTTGCCTCAGGGTAGATGGAAAATAATACCTTCTCCCAGCATTTTCTTTTTTCCGATTGAGGGCTGAAAGTCCAGTTCCAGTCTTTTGGGCCTCCATCCCCACCTCCCACCCCCACCAGAGAGTATACCTCTCTTTCCCAGGGCTCTTCTTCCTCTTCCTCTCCAGGTGTCCTTGGTCCCCCAGTGCCCCTTCTCCCTCCGGTCCATCTCTGCCTCCCGGGTCCCTTCTGCCCATCCGCTCCCCACTGTGCCTTAAGTTATTATCTCCCCTGCCAGCAACGTGCCTTTTACAGGTCAATAAAATTAGCGACTGGGGGCAGAGGGAGGGGGCAGGGGCACTGGGGTGCTAAGCTCAGTGGCCTTGAATGTGGCTGGACTCACGGAGTCCGGACGCCTGTCATTCCAGGGCTAAACAGTGACAGCTGAGGGACCTGGGCTGGTGTTGGGGACGGGCAGGGGAGGGGGGCTGTGCTGCTGGGGGGAGAGAGACTGAGGATAAAGATGACCTGGACACCTAATGGCCTCTCCATGGCCTAAGTCCCTACACAGCTGAGCCCTGAATGGGGAGCCTATCTTTAGAGGGAGTGTCCCATCTCCCACCCACCCTGCAGGCCCCGAGAGCTGGGATGAGGGAACTCAGGCAAGGAGAGGTGTCTGTCTGGTCTTGCTGCTTCTTGTGAGGGGTCTTCATATGGAGTCCCTGGCTCCAGAGCATCTGCACAAGGCTACCTGAGGAGGTGAGTTCATGAGGTCCTCAGGCCCCACGTGACTTCACTCCTCAGCCCTCACAACTGGAGCTAGGAACGCTCCCCAGTGGCCGGAGGCCGCCCCTTGACTCCCCACCTGAAAGGCCCACCCAACCCGGCCGAGACTCGCAGTGGGGCTGGGCCGACCCCTCCCTCCAGGCCACGCCCCCAAGATGGCCACGCCCCTCCCGGCCGCGGAGCCCTGCGCTCGGAGCGAGGCGAGGCTAGAGCAGGTGGCCGCGCCGGGCTCGTCTCTGCCCCGCAGGTAAGACAGCGATGCGTGCTGGTCCACGCAGGGGACCTTGAGGGTAGCGCGGGAGAGCAAGGCAGCCCCCTCCATCTGTCCCGTGCCCTCGTCTCAAATCTGGGGGACCCCGAGGGTTCAGCGCACCGACACTGAGCATCTATTGGGCGCGACTCGAGTTTGAGGAAGTTAGAGCCCCGTCAGTTCTCCCTGACGCTACGGCGGGCTCCGAGGGCTGGGGGAGGAAGGAGAGTCAGGCACTAGGCACTGCAGTTTTCTGGAAAAGAGCAGGTAATGGGGGCGACTCAGGGGCTCCGGAGTGAGGAACCTCGTTGACTCAGAGTGCGCTGCGCCACATCCAAGCGCAGCCTCTCCCTGCGGTAGAGGGAGAAGGGGTGATCCAAATGGCTTCTGTTCTGTGGGCAAATGAGGTAAGAGCCACTGTTAGGTTGAGCTGGGGCCTGGGTTTTCCGGTGAGCCCCAGGACACCTGGGTACAGATGTGTGTGGTGGGGGGAGCAGGTGCCTGGGAATCTAGAGAGCCCGGGATCCGGGTAGGTCTTTTCTGGGCTCGTGTTCCAGACCTAGGTAGTGATCACAGATGTGGGCCTTATCGCAGACATGGGCTGCGTTTGCACCCTCAGTATTGGAATCAGGTCTTTGGGAAATGGGTCCTGCCACCCAGGACCTCAAGGAAAACTTCCTGGAAGAGGAGGTCCAGGGCTGACAGCTTGGATGTGATGCTTAGAGCTGGGAGTCACAAAGGAGAGGCAGCCTTGGGGCCTTGGTGATGGGTTGGGTAAGGTGGAGAGCCCTGGATTGCAGAATAGAGGGGGTTTAGGGTGCTGACATCTGGTTCCAGCTGGTGCTCCAAGGACCCTCCAGAGATCACCATAAGCCTTTGAACAGACACAGGAGACAATTGGAAGAGAGGGGTTTTCATGTCTGTCTAGATTCCCCAGTTCATTGTTTCCTCCCACGCAAGGAAGTTCTTTCTCAATCTGACCTTCATCCCCTCTTGCTTCTGTGTCAGTTTGCTTCTGGGAGGGAGTGTGCTATGGTGGAAAAAGTGGGGGCTTTGGGTTGATTAGACTTGAGTCCTATTGCCTCTACCTACTGTGACCTTGGGAAAGTTACTTAGCCTGTGAGTTTGCTTCCTCACCTGTAAAATGGGGATAATAATAGAACCCACCTCATAGGTCGGCTACTGGGATTAAATGAGAATACGCATGGAGAGTGCTTAGCACAGTGCCCGGCACCTGGTGAGGGCTCAACAAGTATAAGTGTCCCCTTATGTGTAGGACAGCAAAGCCGATCTGCGGGGGGTGGGGGTGGGGTGCAAGGTTTTTTTAAAGCTTGGCCAGAGGGAGCTATGCTCTGTTGCCATCCCCCACCAGCCCCTGCCCCCTGCTGGTCCTGGATCTCTGGACCTGTCTGGGCTGCCCAGGATCCCTCGCCTCCTCCTGTTTGTGTTCCCTTTTATCTCCAGGGTGGGGAGAGGGGCCCCGGACAGGGCAGGGACTGGTAAGCAGCAGGAGCCCACTTGGGACTGCGCCTCAGTGGAACAAGCTCTGGTTTGGAGACCCAACTTGAAAAAAATGTCCCGTTGGCTTCCCGTCCCGGCCCTCCCCGGCTCCAGAAATCCACAAGTTGGGATCAAGCCGCACTAAATTTTTCCAGGAAGATAAATTAATATGAGTGACTGAAAGTCCTGCTTGAAGATTATCCAAGCTGGCCTCCAATGGAAAGACAGCTTCAGTCCCTGGCCAGAGCTCCAGAGGCTGCCAGGGAAGGTTGGGTCCAGTAGCACCCTTAAACCTACTGGGGGGGGGGTGCCCACACCCTAGGCTGCACACTTTCATGGGCTCCACTCTGGCCTGCCTCCTGTCCACTAAGGAGTCAGCAAGGCCCAGGAGATGAGTTCAGCAATCAAGACCGCACTCCCATGCCGGGCACAGCAGTGCACTTCTGTAATCTTGGCAACTCGGGAGGCTGAGGCAGTAGGATCGTGGGTTCAAGGCCAGCCTTGGCAACTTAGTGAAACCCTGCCTCAAAATAAAAAGTTAAAAGGGCTGGTGGTGCAGCTTAGTGGTAGACCACCTCTGGGTTCAATCCCCACTATTGCCAAAAAAAAAAAAAACCCATACTCCCATACCTGTTATTTCAGAGGGCCCTGAGGGATGCTCACCAGCCACCCCCAGCCCATGCCAGCCTCTTCCCTGAGTCTGTTCTCCTGAGGGCAGGTTATGCCATCAGTGAGCGCACCTCTAGGCCCTAGAGGGTGGCTGTTTGCAGGGGGTGTGGATGGAACTAGGGCATGAAGCTGGGGGGCCTTGCACATGCATGGATAGAAGACCCTTGCAGTGCAGAAATGACCTGGCAGGGTCTTAGAAAGACAAGGAGGTGGGTGTGGCTGGGGCTAGGGTAAGAGTGGAACTTCCCCCTCTATACCACAGTGTCATTCTGCTGCATAACTCCCAGGGGGCAGAGAAATCTGGATTTGAACTTGGTCTTGCAGGTTATGAAGAAGTATTGGTTCTCTTGCCCCGGGCCCTGCAGATATTACAGGGGGGCCTGACTGGGTCTGTGACCACAAGTGCCATTGGGTTAATTCCCTCCCTGTTCCCCAATATAGTAGCACACCTAGAAAACTGGGTTTGGGGCAAGCTTACCTAGACCAGGAAGGATTTTCAAGGTGAAATGAAAATTGTCAGTTGTCACCAACAAGTGGTTCCCCCTTGGGCTTCTTGACCTCATTCTCTGTCCCAAAATTGGGACAATTTTTAAAAATGTCCTGTGATGCTTGGGTGGGAAGGGATGGGGAGGAGAGGTTGCTTATCTCAGGAGAGTGACAGGGATGTGGTACTCACCAGACCCAAGGGGCAAGGAGGGAGCTAAATGAGGCTGCAGCAGCAGGAGGGGTGGAAGCTAGTCTGGGGGAAGGCCAGGCTGGACCCCACTGTCTCTACTGCTGCCCTTCTCTGAGGAGCTGCATCCCCAACCAGAGAGAGGCCTTGTGTCTGGAATATGGGTTCTCCAGTGAGTTTAATTCTTGGGCTTTGGACAGAGACTGGTGTGGGGGCCAGCTGGCCAGGAAGCAGGGGTCATCCCCAGCGGGAACGAACAGCATGTTGGTCTCCACTGGAGTTGAGTGCCCTGTGGCACCTGGACACACCATCTGCTCAGAAGAATGAAGCACACTGCCTTTCTCGTGGCTGTCTCTGCTCACTCATTGAATGTAATTGGGCTGTTTGGGGACCAGCCTTCCATCTTGGCTTCCTTAGCGCTAGAACTAGACATATGCATGTGCACACACACACACTCCCACACTCTCCCAGTATGCACGCCCACCTGCACTAACTCACGGATATCTCTATGTGTGGCAGCTGTTCCTAACACCACTTCAGGTGCCATCTCAGGTGTGGGTGGCCCTGCAGACCCTCCCTGACACCTGCAGTTTGCAGACCCCCGCACCCTCCCACAGTCACAGCTTCCCCCCTCCCTTATCAGTGACTCCTCATTCACCTTGGGTGACCCGCCAGCTCCAGTGGCCAACGGTTGGCTTACTTGCGGGTGGCTGGGGGCCAGACGCCTGCAGCCAGCGATTCAGTGATTCAGTGCTGGGGACAGAGGCAGCAGCACCCGCCCTCCTGCATCTGCCCCCAACCCCTGCAAGGCTTGATGTTCAGCACTTCGGCTCCCCCAGGTCTCCCAGGAGTGTGCGGGTCCATCTGTCCTTGTGTGCTTCTTGTGAGCCTCTTCCTGCCTCAGCCCGTGGGTGTGTCTGTCCCTGTCCCCACTTTGTGCTCCTTGTCTCTGTCCTTCCTCACTTCTCTACCTTTTCTTTCCTTTTTTTTTTTTTTTTTTTTTTTTTTGCAGTACTGGGGACTGAACCCAAGGGCATTCTACCTCTGAGCTACACCCCCAGCCCTATTTATTTATTTATTTATTGGTACTGGGGAGTGAGCCCAGGGGTGTTCTACCACTGACCTATACCCCAAACCCTTTCTTAATTTTTTTTTAGTACTGGGGTTTGAACCCAGGGGCATTCTACTTCCGAGCTACACCCCCAGCCCTATTTTTTGTTCTTTATTTTGAAACAGGGTCTCACTAAGTTGCAGAGGGCCTCACTAAGTAACTGAGGCTGGCCATGAACCTGAATCCTCTGGTCTCAGCCTCCCAAGTACTGGGATTATAGGCATGTTCCACCACACCCAGCCTGTTTCTATCTTTAATTCTCCCCATCTCTGCTTCTGAGCCTCTGTCCTTGTATCTCATACTCTGTCTTGCTCTCTTGAGGAATCCCAGGGGAACAGGACAGTCGAGCATCTCTGGCTCATAGAAGAAGACAGGAAAGTATCCTGGGAGCCACTATCATTTCCAGGCCCCTCCACCAATAGGCAAGCAGGTTGGGGGGCAGTGTCAGCGCCTGAAGGGACAGATGTGGGCCCCTCTGCCCCAGCTCCTCTGTTGAGAACTTGGAGACTTCGGCTCTAGACAATGTCAGTGACAGACTCAGGGTCATGGGCCTAGGAAAAAGACGCAGGTCTGTCTGGTTGAGCCGATGGAAGGGCGTTGGGACTTGAGTCTCCCTCAGAACACTTTGACCAGAGTGGGGCTGAATTGACACTTTTCTTTTTCCTCAAAGCAGCCAAGCTCAACCCACCCACCCCAGGGCCCAGCTTCCTGCTCCAAACCATCGCCGTGCCCCTGCCGTGTTCCAACAGTTCCTCCAACTGCCCTGGGCTTTGGGGGCTGTTTAAACAGCTCCCCTGCCCACTCCCCTGCCCGCTTACTCGCCGGTCTCCCCACCTCTGCTGGCCTCTGCCGTCACTCCAGGGCTTTGTGCACAGGACTTGCTGTGTTGGCTGTTTATTTGAATAATGTTTCCTCTGGTGGGACGAGGGCTGACTCCACAGACCCTTCTCCCTGCTCCAGATGCCCAGGCAAGAGTCCAGGCCCGGCTGCAGCCTGCCTCCACTCCCAATCCCGCTCCTGAATCCCCTACTCCTCCACCCTCCTGAGCTCAGCTCTGCTAATTCCTGCATCTGACACCAGTACCTCGGTCCCTGTCCTAAGCTCAGAGCTCTGGGCCCAGAGGAGCAAGGTGGGGAGTCCCCTGAGAGTGGACAGGAAATACCAGGGAAAGTGTTGGGAACTGGAAGCCTTGGATTTCCAAAAAAGGGATATTTGGGGTGTGGCCTTCAGAATATGAGAGAATTCTGCCCATCTGACCGGGAAAGGGAGAACTCTCTGGTGGGTTTAGGGCCCCTCCCAGGATCTACATCCTGCGCAATTCCTTGGGACCCTGGGATCTTTCCATCCTTCAGTTTTGTATAAAACTTGACCACACACAGAACTACCACCTCCCACCCTATGAGAACCTACAGAGGGAAAAGTCTTTTTTGTAGATGACGACCAAAGCTCCGAGGCCAGGCTCAGAGCCTGGCCTCAAATCCACATCTCCAAAATCCCCAAAGCCACAGCTTCTCCCAAGAAGAGGAAAAAAGAGCTCCAGGCTGCAGTCGCCTCCGGCTCCCCTGCATCTCACCCATGCCGGCTTCTCTTTCCTTTCCACCGACCTGCCATCCGGCCTCCTTGTCCCTGTGTCTCTGGCTAGGAAGGGAATGGGGCAGGTAGCATTCCTGTGACCTCATTCTGAGACTTGCTGTCCTAGTTAGCAGCTTTCTGAGGGGAGAGGGACATGAGAAGCTCATAGAGATGGCTTTAACCATCTGGGTGCTAATTTGGAATGTGACTGTCCCTAGGTTGAGGCTAGGGACAGCTATTCCGGGTCTGCAGGATGAGGTGTGGGGGTGGAAAGGCCAGAGGGGGGAATCAGGAAGTTTCCCCAAATAGCCTGGCCAGCAGCCAAATGTGGGCACCAGGCCCTGGGGGAGCTGCTGCCCAGCTGGGGGGCAGCTGGCCAGTTGGCACATGGGCCAGGCCCTTGGGAAGATGGGCACAGGGGGGAAAATGAAGCCGCTCTAGTTTTCTTTCTTCTTCTACCTTTTTTTTTTTTATGTGTGTGTGTGTCTCCTTTCTTTCCCTCCTGCTAAAAGGGGCTTCCCTGGAACTTGGAGTCACCCCTACGGTTGTGTGTCTCTTTCTCACCCCAGGGACATTGCTTTAGTCATTCATCCACTTGGGTTTATTGAGCACCTACTAGGTATTACTTGCTAGGCTGTGCCCTGGGAATTTCAGAAAGAACAAGACAATGTGAATAAGAGGAGGCAGGAAGGGAAGTTTGTCTTGGGAGGGCGATGGAGGAAGGCCTCTCTCTCATAGAGGTGATTTTTGGCATCTGCAGAGAGAAGGGGGAGGTAGGAGCCATGAGGAAAAAGACATTCAAGAAAGAAAGAGCAGGCTTTGAGAACGCTCCAAGCCCAGGGAGAACTTGATGCGCTCCTGGGACAGAAAGAGCCCAGTGTAGCCAGGAGCTCAGAAGCAAGGTGGGGAGTCATACGAAAATAGATGGGAGAGGAACAGAGTATTTTGACCTGGACATTTTGACCCCAAAGATGTTTTGAATGCAAACATTTGAAACCAAAACATGCCAATGCTGAAGACGTTTTCGGAAAGTGCTTTCCAGTTTAAACTCTATTCATCCAACTTCATTCCTTGATCAGTTTCAGTTTTCCTTCTATGGTACAGTTAAATAAATTTCCATTTTACTGAAGTATGTGTGTGTGTGTGTGTGTGTGTGTGTGTGTGTGTGTGTGTGTGGTGTGCTGGGGATTGAACCCAGAGGCATTCTACCTCCAAGCTACACCCTCAACCCTATTTTATCTTTTTTTTTTTTTTTGGTGGTACTGGGGGGTTGAACCCAGGGCCATTCTACCTCTGAGCTATACCCTCAGCCCTATTTTTTATTCTTTATTTTGAAACAGGGTCTCACAAAGTTGCGGAGGGCTCACTAAGTAGCTGAGGCTGGCCACAAACCTGCAATCCTCCTGTCTCTGCCTCCCAAGTACTGGGATTACAAGCATGCGCCACCACGCCCGGCTGTTATCTTATTTTTTATTTGGAAACAAGTTCTCAATAAGTTGCCAAGAGCCTCGCTGGCTTTGAACCTGCGATCTTCCTGTGTCAGTCTCCCAAGTACTGGGATTACAGGCGTGCACCACAATGCCTGAAACTATTTTTATCTGTATCAATTCCTTACATATTTTGCTGCTGGGGTTTGATTCATCCATCAGTTTGGGAGATAGAGGCTCTTGACTTTAGGCCTTGCCATTGTGTCATTGAGTAGCCCCATCTAATTTTGGAAGATTTAAATTAAAAAAAAAAAAGGATTTGTGGTCAAGATTTGATTCTTTGGTTCATTTTAGTCAACAATAAGTTTTCTTGTATCAGGTTTTAGCAGTCATCCATGATACTTCTACCAGTAATATTTTTAGGTGGCAAGCAGTGTTTATATCTCAGTTAATCTATGGGAGGGGCACAGTGGAAAAGGGGCAGCTGGGAGAGAGGGCTTGAGGGGAGCGAGTGGGGACCAGGTCTTCCAGGCTGGGGAAAGAATTTTCTTTTCTCTTCTTTTAGTTTATTCTATTTTTGGTACTGGGATTGAACCCAAGGCATTCTACCTCCAAGCTTACACCCCCAGCCCTTTTTTATTTTATTTTTATTTTTATTTTATTTATTTATTTATTTATTTTGCGGTACCGGGGATTGAACGCAGGGGCGTTCTACCTCCGCGCTACGCCCCCTATTTTTTTTTTATGCTTTATTTTTGAAACCGGGTCTCACGAAGTTGCGGAGGACCTCGCTAGGTAGAGAGAGACAGAGAGAGAGAGAGAGAGAGAGAGGAGAGAAAGAGAGAGAGAGATTGATCGATCAATCGATCGATCGCGCACGCGCATGTGCGCTGAGGCTGGCCGTGAACCCGGATCCTCCGGTCTCCGCCTCCCAAAGTACTGGGATTACAAGCGTGCGCCACCACGCCCAGCCTATTTTTTATTTTGAAACAGGGTCTCGCTAAGTTGCTGAGGGTCTCACTAAGTTTTTTTTTTTTTTTTTTGCGATACTGGGAATTGAACCCAGAGGCATTCTACCTCTGAGCTACACCCCCAGCCCTATTTTTTATTCTTCATTTGGAAACAGGGTCTCACTAAGTTGCAGAGGGCTTCACTAAGTAGCTGAGGCTGGCCGTGAACCGGATCCTCCTCTCTCAGCCTCCCAAGTACTGGGATTACAAGCGTGTGTCACCACGCCCAGCTCTCACTAAATTTTTGAGGCTGGTCACGAACCTGCGATCTTCCTGTCTCAGCCTCCCAAGTACTGGGATTACAGGCCTGTGCCACCACCCCTGGCTTAGGGAAAGGATCTTACTGGGGATAGAACTCAGGGGCAATCTACCTCCGAGCTACACCCCCAGCCCTATTTTTATTCTTTATTTTGAGATAGGGTCTCACTAAGTTGCGGAGGCCTCACTAAGTAGCTGAGGCTGGTCACGAACCTGCGATCCTCCTGTCTCAGCCTTCCAAGTACTGGGATTACAAACTTGCACCACCATGCCCCGCTTCTTTTTTTTTTTTTTTTTTTGCAGTACTGAGAATTGAACCCAGGGGCATTCTACCTCCAAGCTACACCCCCAGCCCTGTTTTTTACTCTTTTTTTTATTTTGAAACAGGGTCTCACTAAGTTACAGAGGGCCTCACTAAGTTGCTGAGGCTGGCCAGGAACCTGCGATGCTCCTATCTCAGCCTCCCACGCACTGAGATTATAAGCCTGTGCTATATCATGCCCGGCTGATGAAAGGATTTTTCTAAAGCAAAGGAGAAACCTTTGGAGCTTTTAGGCAGAAGAACAACATGATCAGATTTGCTTTCTTATTTATATATTTATTTATTTATTTATTTGTTTGTTTTTCTTTATGGTGCTGGGGATGAACCCAGGGTCTCGTGCATGCTAGGCAGGTGTTCTACCACTGAGCTACACACCCCCAGCCCAGATTTGGCTTTTATTTTATTTATTTATTGTTTATAGTTCTCTAAATCTTTTATTCTAGAAAAAGAGAAAAGGATTTACAAAATACTATGGCAAGTACCAACTCACTGATGGGCATGAGGAAAGAGGCCGGCCAACCCAAACTTTCTAGGACCCAGCGTGGGCATGTTTCTGCTCTGGGTACTAATGGAGGCACTGAATCAAGACCAGCAAATTCTCTCCAAGAACTCTAGTGCAAGTGCTGCATCAGGATGTGACTCTTGTCTTAACCAGATTTGGCTTTTTTTTGTGTGTGTGTGATACCGGGGATTGAACCCAGGGGCATTCTACCTCCGAGCTACACCCCCGGCCCTATTTTTTATACTTTATTTTGAAACTGGGTCTCACGAAGTTGCGGAGGGCCTCACTAAGTAGCTGAGGCTGGCCACGAACCCGGATCCTCCGGTCTCTGCCTCCCAAGTACTGGGATTACAAGCGTGCGCCACCACACCTGGCTTCAGATTTGGCTTTTTAAAAGTCTCCTTCAAGCCGAGCATGGTGGTGCATGCCTGTAATCCCAGGATTTAGGAGGCTGAGACAGGAGGATTGCAAGTTGGAGGCCAATGCATGGAAACTTAGTGAGACCCTGTCTCAAAATAAAATAAAGGCTGAGAATGTGGGAATGTAGCTCAGTGATAGAGCACTTGCTAAAACTGTGCAAGGCCCTGGATTTAATCCTCAGTACGTTAAAAATAAAATAAAATAAAAAAATAAAGCCTCCTTCAGGCTGTGTGTGGAGAACAGGGAGAGGGAGAAGAGAGGAGGTGGAGGCAGGGAGACCAAGTGAGGAGGCTGCTCCTCCCCCCTTTTAGGTGGTAAAGAGGAGCGAAAGGAATGAAGGATTAGAGGAACAGAAAGGGAAGGGTAATCCCTGTAGAACCCCAAACACCACCCTTCCCACCCCCACCCTCCCTTCCTCTCTTATAAAGGCGGCTCCAGGCCCCCATGCCCCAGAGTCTGGCTCTAGAGTCTGCACCCCATGAACTGAGTGTCTTCCTTGGGACTGCCTCCTCATCTGTCCCCTGGCTCATAGCAGCTGCTGCAAAAGGGTCTGGAGAGTGGTCCAGGTGCCCTGCTGAGGTTGCGGGGCAGGGTGGAGGGGATGGGAATGGCCTCCATTCTGCCCACCCAGGACCACGTGGCTGGAGCTGCTGGGCAGCCACAGACCTGGCTGCAAAACAGACCTAGACACAGGGTTCTTGTCTCACCGTGGCTCCGAGCTTGGGGTGTGACTCTGGGCAGGAGTACAAAGGGCCCTCTGTCGTGCAGGGCACTGTGCCCACCTGGGCCAGGCCGGGCGCCTGAGAAGTGAGGGAGGTGGCCTGGAGGTGCAGGGAGGGAGAAGGAGTGACTGTCATCCGGGGAAGGTCACTTCCTCGCTCTGACCCTCGCCCTCCTGTCCTGTAAAATGGGGATCTGCATCCCAGCCTCCCAGACCTGGCACCTGGTCAGGACCCACTGTGTCGATGGACTGAACATTGAGTGTTATTTAACAGATGTGCACAGTAATTACCATGGGCCTTTCTGCTCAATGCTTTACAAATACTGACTCATTTAATTCCTGTCATGACCCAGTGAGGTACTGTTTATCCTTATTTTGCAGATGGGGAAACCGAGGCACGGAGGTGGCCAAAGTCACACAGCTAGGAAGTGGCAGAAGTAGGATTTGAATCCAGGCAGGATGGGTACACTATCCTGCTTCTGGAAAAGACAGGTGGGGGGTCCTCGGGCCAGGCACCTGAAGTGGGTATGGGGGTCCTGATTCTTCAGCAGGGATGGAGGGCATTTCCTGAACCATCTATGTCATAGGGAACTAACTGTTGTCTCCTATGCCAGTGCTTGGTCCTTAGGGCAGAGCCAAGAGGGCAGTGGGAGGAGAGAAGTCCACTCCATAGGACCAGGGATGGGGGGCAGGTCACCACTCTGCCACCCTTGGCTCAGTTGTGAGAGCTGTTGTCCCCGGTGCAGGCTGGAGTAGGTTTGGTACTCCTTCAACACAGACAGGTCGTACCCTGTGGGGTGCCAGGCTGGGTGCCACGTGCTATAGACAAACCAGCCCTACACCCTGAGCCCAGGTTCCAGTCCGCCATCAAGTGTGGCAAGGCACATACAATAGCAGGCGGGCCGCCACCAAGGGGTTGAGAGTCCTGGTATTGGAAAATTGCCCCAATATTGATTCGCAATAAAAATGTAAAAGACGGTCAGAGCCTGGGTGCTGTGCAAGTGCTCAGGCAGGGAAAGACTGCAGCTCTGCCTGTTACACTTCAGAACTCCCCTCCCTTCTCCTTTGCCCCCATGTTAACCCATAGTAAGAATGTAGAAGCAATTAGAGTCTTAAAAATATAAAAACAATGAAAAGCCCTGAGATCACATGTAGCTCTGCATGGCCACATCTTAAAACTATAAAGATAGCCAGAGCCTTACGCCTTACCCTGGGAGCTTACACACAGCTGCACCAGCTGCAATCAGTGCCTCTGTCTCCCTTTTTCTCTGTGACCCGCCCTTGGTATGTGGGATGTAAACTCCATATGTTACTTCAAAGCCCCCATAACTGATGGGCAACCGATACAGCAGAGGTAGAGAAAGATAGACTATCAGCACCTGCACTTAGTAAGTGCACTTTCCAGAGACAGGATAATACGACCTGCCTGGGAAAGTGAGTTGCTAGCCCATTGACTTGGTGACGCCAAAAAGAGAATACCAGTAAAAACTGTATTTAAGGGCTGGGGGTCTGGGAGGAGGGAAGAGTTTCATTTTGGGCTCTCCAGCATGTCTCTCTGGCACGCTGCTTTTTTTTCCTTTTTTTTTTTTTCAGTACTGGGGATTGAACCCAGGGGCACTCTACCTCCGAGCTACATCCCCAGCCCTATTTTTTATTCTTCATTTTGAAACAGGGTCTCACTAAGTTGCAGAGGGCCTCACTAAATAGCTGAGGCTGGCCACGAACCTGCGATCCTCCTGTCTCAGCCTCCCAAGTACTGGGATTACAAGCATGGGCCATCACGCTCAGCTCTATTTCTTACTTTGTAATAAAGACTTGCTTAAGCTGCAACCAAGCTATCGGTTTTCTAATTTTCCCAATTCAACATATCTGTTTGAATCGAGGAAAAGAGCCCTCAGCACCATTACAACCATAACATGAGGATGGCAGGAAGCCTAGGAGCCCAGGTCCCCAGGCTGAGGGCTGGCAGTGGATGGGCTCAGGGAGGCAGCAGGTGGTCTCTGCAGTGTGGCTGGGGTCTGTGTGTGGGGGGGGGGGTTGCGAGGGCCAAGCTCTGAGGTCAGATTTGCTCCCCTAATGCATCTCTATACCAGCGGGCCCTTCAGAATCATCTGGGTACTGGGCATGGTGGTGCACGCTTGTAATCCCAGTACTTGGGAGGCTGAGACCAGAGGATCTGGGTTTGCGGCCAGCCTCAGCTACTTAGTGAGGCCCTCTGCAACTTAGTGAGACCCTGTTTCAAAATGAAGAATAAAAAATAGGGCTGGGGATGTAGCTTGGAGGTAGAATGCCCCTGGGTTCAATCCCCAGTACCACAAAACCAAAAACGGAATCACCAGGGTGCTCATTAAAAAGGTAGATACCAAGCCAGGCGCAGTGGTGCATGCCTGTAATCCCAGCACTTGGGAGGCTGAGACAGGAGAATCACAGGTTTGAGACCAGTGCATGATAACTTAGTGAGACTGAGACCCTGTTTCAAAACAATGTTTTTTTTTTTTTTTTTTTTGCTGTACCAGAGATTGAACCCAGGGGCGTTCTACTTCCGCGCTACACCCCTGGCCCTATTTTTTATACTTTATTTTGAAACCGGGTCTCACGAAGTTGCGGAGGGCATTACTAAGTAGAGAGAGAGAGAGAGAGAGAGACAGGGAGAGAGAGAGAGAGAGAGAGCTGAGGCTGGCCGCGAACCCGGATCCTCCAGTGTCCGCCTCCCAAAGTACTGGGATTACAAGCGTGCGCCACCTCGCCCTGCTCAAAACAAAAAATTTAAAAGGGCTGGGAGTGGAGCTTGGAGTTAAAACACCCCCAGGTTCAATCCCAGCACAGGAAAAAAAAACAAGTCAGGTGCTGGCCAGGTGCAACGGCACATGCCTGTAATCCTAGCTATACAGGAGGTTGAGGCAGGAGGGTCCCAAGTTTGAGGCCAGCCTGGACAACTTAGTGAGACCCTGTCTTAAAATAAAAAAATAAAAAAGGAGCTGGGGATATAGCTCAGTGGTAAAGTGCCCCTGGGTTCAATCCTCCGTATTTAAAAAAAATGCAGGTGCTGAGCCTCACCCCAGGCCCCTGAATTGGAGGCCCTGGGGTGGGACGCAGCAGAGGACCCTGGACAAGCTCCCCGGGTGATGTTTATATAGCCTGGTATGTACTTTTATGTACTTGGAAGCCTGCCAGCTGTGGGGTTCTCCACCACAGCTGCACATGGGAGTCACCTGGGCACAGTTTAAAAATCCTGCTACCCAGGACGCACCCCAAGCCAAGCTCATCAGAGTCCCTTGGGAGGGACTCAGGCATCAGAATTTTTCTAAGTTGTCTAGGTGATTCCAGTGGGGGACCGTCGTCAAGGACCCTTGGGCAGGCCTGTCCCTCATGTCAGCCAGGTCTGGGCTAAACACAGAGAGCCCACCTCTGACCCCTGTCTTCTTCAAGCCCTCGTCCTCTGCAACCTCATGTTTTTATCTGATAATTGCCTCTGCCCATCCCCCCCACACCCTCAGAGTTAAAGCTCCATGAGAGCTTTGGGGACTTCTGTTCATTGCTGGATTCCAGGGTGCAGGATAAAGGGGCTGGTATAGAGTAGGCATTCACTAGATGCCTATTGTATGAATTTATTGAGCCCCTACTGTGTGCCACAAGCACCAAGGGAGACTCTATCCCCATAATACCTCTTAACTGTCCCAACAACCTCATGAGGTATAGACTTTTGGGCACTTTGTGTGTGTGTGTGTGTGTGTGTGTGTGTGTGTGTGTGTGTGTGTTACAGAGGATTGAACCCAAGGGAATACCTCCAAGCTACGCCCCCAGCCTTTTTTATTTTTTGTTTTGAAACAGGGTCTCACTAGGTTGCTGAGAGCCTTGCTAAGTTGCTGAGGTAGGTCTCAAACCTGCGATCCTCCTGTCTCATCCTCCCCAGTACTGGGATTACAGTTGTGTGCCACTACACGCGGGTCCATTTTATAGATTAGAGAGGCGAAGTGACTAGCTACAGGCCTGCCGGCTCCAGAGCCCAGGCTTGGTTCTCTGCCCTGCCCTGCCTGCAGCCCAAGCTCAGGGCTGCTGTAGAAGGCCTCCTGGGGGCTGCATGAAGGGCCTGGGGGGCACAGGATGTGTTGACACAGGCTGTTGTCAGGACATTTCTTGGAACCTCTCAGCCGGATTTGAAGGCCCCCTTCATCATGGCCGCTCCCACCCGTCCCACTGACTTGAGAGGAAGGCGTCTTGATGTGGTCGGAGCTGCTCCCTGGTGTGGCCACCCCACCACTTCCCTCGTCCAACCGGCTTGGAGGCTGTCCCCTCCTGCTGCCCCAGGAGACCCCGGATTCTCAGGGTCATCCTCAGCTTGCCCCTGCCTCTACCCTCCCGCGGTTCTGTGAGTTAGGTTGTTTCTCACTCTAAGGAGGGGAAAGGACCCCGGGGCCCGCTGAGGAGGGTGGGTGGGGTGGGGTCCTGTTGGACAAACTAATTAAATAAAAGCTTCAGGAAATGAAGGGTGGGTCAGGGCAATCTTAATTTCTGCAGGGTTGATCCTGGCTGGGAGTCAGGGCTTTGGCCGGCATCTTCTGAATGCAGCTCTTGAAGTAAGAGGGAAGGTAGCCAAGGTCCCAGTGAGGAGCCCTGAACCCTCAGCCTTCACCTTCCTTCCAGGGGGCACTGTGAGGAAGTCCTCCCAGTGAGCTGACCACCTTCTAGACTGCTGCTTTTGCAACTAATATTCTGGGGAGTGGTCTGCCCCTGCTGTTGCACACCCCAATCCCCAGCCTCCTTTCCTCCGGCTCGGGCCTCTCCTACATACCCCGGGCAGCTCTACCAAGCTGGGTGAGGAGGTTGAACTAATTTCCAGTGCGTTGGCAACAAACCCAAGTTGGATACAGCTCTGGACTGGGAAAGATGGGGGTAGCCTGGCAGCTTTGGGAGGCAGGATGAACAAGAAGGGAGGGGCTCAGCCTGGACGTGAGAATGGGTGCCCAAAGGCTGGGAGAGGGGTGCTTGATGAAGTTTTTGACATTCTGCTCAGGCCCCTTTGTCTTCCTTCTCCTTTTGTTCATTGGTTTCCAAGGCATAACTGTGAGGAAGTCCTTTCTGCAGTCTAATTTCTGTCCCTCCTGCTGTAATTACTGTTTTATCCCTTGCATGGCAATGGGTATCTTCCAATTTGCAGAATATTTTCTTTTTTTGCACTGGGGATTGAACCCAGGGGTATTCTACCTCTGAGGTCCACCCCAAGCCCTATTTTTTATTCTTTATTTATTTATTACTTTTTTTTGAGGTACCGGGGATCGAACCCAGGGGCGT
>PVJS01016137.1:0-37893 GCA_004027185.1 Glis glis
AGGATCTGGGTTCGCGGCCAGCCTCAGCTCTCTCTCTCTCTCTCTCTCCCTGTCTCTCTCTCTCTCTCTCTATCCTTAGTGAGGCCCTCCGCAACTTCGTGAGACCTGGTTTCAAAATAAAGTATAAAAAAATAGGGCCGGGGGCGTAGCGCGGAGGTAGAACGCCCCAGCGTTCAATCCCTGGTACCGCAAAAAAAAAAAACTTAACAGAAAACTTATCTTTATATTTATCAACATAATTTTTTTATTTTGAATGTTCTTCTTTGGTGTTTCTAATCATCCATATTTACTTCTGGAATGCTTTCCTTCCATCTGAAGAGTTTCCTATATTAATTCCTTTAAAGCTGGTCTAAGATGAAGTAAAGACATTGACATTCCCAAAGAGAATGCTGTGTTCTTTGTCTGAGAATGTCTTTACCTCATCTTCATTCCTGAAGGACATTTTTGTTAGATATAGATCTTTTCTTTCAGCGCTTTAAAAACATAGTGCCATTTCCTCCTGGCCTCCATAGTTTCTGATGAGAAATCTGCTGTCTTCAGATCACTACTCCCATGTGAGAAAAGTGTCATTTTTCTCTGACTTCTGTCAGTTTTTTTCTTTGCCTTTAGTTTTCAGCAGTTTCTAAGATGTGTGTGTAGGTTTCTTTGAGTCAATCCTGTTTATCATTCTCTAAATTTCTTTAACTTGCAAGTTTATGTTTTTCAACTAAACTCGGGAAATTTTCAGTTATTTCTTCAAATAGTGTTTCTGCACCACACTCTTTCTCTACTATTGGGACTCTTACAACAAAAATGTTATATCTTTTGTTATTGTCCTGCAGTTCCCTAAGGCTCTGTCCTCCCCCACCCCCATCTATTTACTTTCTGTTGTTTAGATTGGTTAATTTCTATTATCTTCAAGTTGACTGACTCTTTCTCTGTCATTTCTGTTTTGCTATTGAGCTATCCAGTGAATTTTTAATTTTATGTATTGCATTTTTCAGTTTTAAAATGTTCTTTGGTTCTTCTTCAGATCTTTTACTTCTTGAGACTTTCTTTTTTTTTTTTTTTTTTTTGGCGGTACCGGGGATTGAACGCAGGGGCGTTCTACCTCCGCGCTATGCCCCCGGCCCTATTTTTTATCCTTTATTTTGAAACCAGGTCTCACGAAGTTGCGGAGGGCCTCACGAAGGAGAGAGAGAGAGAAAGAGAGAAAGAGAGGAAGAGAGAGAGAGAGAGAGAGAGAGAGAGAGAGAGAGAGACAGGGAGAGAGAGAGCAAGAGAGCTGAGGCTGGCCGCGAACCTGGATCCTCCGATCTCCGCCTCCCAAAGTACTGGGATTACAAGCGTGTGCCACCACGCCTGGCTCTTCTTGAGACTTTCTGTTTTTCCAAGAGTCTGCAGCTGTGTTCAAATATTTTTATAATAGCCGACTTAAAGCTCTTGTCAGATAATGTTAATATCTGTGTTATCTTGGCATTGATGTTTAGTGATTTTCTCTTTCCCAGGTGAGTTGAGATTTTCTGAGTTATTCCTATTCCAAGTGATTTTGAATTCTATCCTGACATTCTGAGTATTATGCCATGTGACTCTGAGTCTTATTCCCACGGAGAATGTTGGTATTTTTTTGTCTTGGCTGGTTATCAACCTGGTTAGGCTCAATCTGCATCTTTTAAAATGATTTCTGTGGGCTGATTCCAACTTCAGTTCAGTTTTCGAGGACTCTGCTGTGCTGACCAGATCTCTCCTGTATGGGTGCGGCTTGGTGGTCAGTCTGGGACCTTACTAGTGGTCTATTCATTAGTTCAGTTCTTTCTCATCTTTGTAAAATGCAGTGTAAATGCAGCTCCATGTCTTCTCTTCCAATCACGTAGCAGCCTTTAACCTCCTCCAATAAAGATTTCTGCTCCTTATCTACAGTCAAAACTTCAGAATCCTCCCGTCCTCCTTTCGTGCCTCGTCTTGTTCTTCATCCCCACATTTGCCCCAGTCTTCTTCACAAACATGCCATCGACATCGAAATGAAAAAATAAAATTCTCTTAGGAATTGGAGACCCCCAACGCCAAGGCATTTGATGATGCCAGTTTGAGGAAACCTGTTCTAGAACTTGCAGCTACCGCTGATGCTTATGGAAGAACCAGATGAATGACGGTGGTCTGGGTGATACCAGAGTCCCAGCCGTTGCATGTGGGCGCATGTTGCTGTGCTGGCGTTAGGTGTTATGTAACTACATTACCATGGCTGTGTGACTAGCCTTCTCCATTCTACCTCTGGGCTACACCCCCAGCCCTGTTTTTTATTCTTTATTTTGAAACAGGGTCTCACTAAGTAGCTGAGGCTGGCCGCGAACCCGGATCCTCCGGTCTCAGTCTCCGAAGTACTGGGATTACAAATGTGGGCCACCATGCCTGGCTCTCGCCATAGCTGTTATTAAAGTTATTTGATTTTGAGTGTGATGACCCTAGACCTTAACGTAGTTTAATGAAAAACCATTTTTTTGGTAAAGGAATTATAATGTTTTCCATTTTATTGAAATAATAATAGGTACAACTACATGGAACTTAACTTCCCAATTTTATTTTTTCTTTTGAAATGGTCTCACTAAGCTGCAGAGGGCCTCGCTAAGCTGCTGAGGCTGGCCTCAAACTTGCAATCCTCCTGTCTTAGCCTCCCAAGTACTGGGATTACAGGCATGTGCTACCATGCCTGGCTTTCTAGTAACTTCTAAGAGAGATGCACAGCATTACTTTGCTAGACTTTGCATAGACTCTCATCTATTAAACATAAGGTCCAAATTCATATTCTCATGGTAAAAGTCCCTATGTGTCTTTCCTAAGGACAGGACTTAGACACTTGGGGTTCTGTACTAAGCCAGTTATTACATTTTATTTTATGTGCAGTCCTATCTTTTCATGTGAAACATTTACCCTTCACCTGCAAGGCATCTTATAAATTATATGGGAACATTTCCTTAATGATAGAGTTAAATGTTCACATAAAAAAACATGATGTTAGTGGAGCTTGGTCCAGTTCATACTTGAAGAAGCCCATATTTCAGATCCAATGGTATTCTACACTTGAGTTCTAAGACTCTTCCTACCCTGTAATTTTATCCCAGATCTATAGATCATAATGTTGCCTAATCCACTCTAAATTTTACATTCAGCTATTTTAATTTCCATCTACTTCCTTATATAGGACTGTCTTTTTAAATTTGGTAATTACAGGGAGAACACCCAGGATAGAACCTTGTGCTGACTTGCAGTTTTTACATATGAAAGACAGAAGGAAGAGCAATAATAAGAGAGCAAGACAGACTCAAGTCTTAAATCTTTGGCCTTTCTCATTCTTTGTAATGGTTTCTAGAAGAACACTAAGCTTTGGGGGAGGCCAGCTCTATACTGCCTTCTTTCTATCTGCTAGCATGGCTGTACCTTAGCCCACCTGGGTTTCTAGAATTCAAGTCATCATCGAATTCACTAGCCTTTTCTGCAGTGTTCCATTCTCAATTCATGCCAGATTCTGTGGTTGGCCACTTCAGTGAAGCTCTTTCTAATATCCTAGGTTCTCTCTCCTTCACTCCCAACTCTGCAGCAGTGCCAGTCCCTGACTCTTGGTCTGTCACTGCCAGGACTCCAGGGCTGGGCAAGGAACGGTGGTTCCTGGAGACAATGCAGGACGTGTATGCTGACGTTCGCAAACACTGGCACCTTTGTGGCGTCCCACCTGACTGGCTCTTAGGAGCGTAGCCCCTTCCGCCTGCACACCCCACGTGTGGCTTCCTTTCCACCCCTGCCTTTGGCTTACACAGTGTCATAATCCTGGGAGCCACACTGACCTGTCTCAACACAAAGTCATGGTATCGATTTCAGTTGGATCTTCAGTGTTCCTGACAAGCAGCCCCTTGGTTACCTCCCTCCCTGGTGTGTTTCCCTTAAAAGTCACCTCCCTTGGCTGGAATCCTCCCTCCTGGCTCCATGACTATAATCTTGATGGGGGTGGGCGTACTTTTCCCCCACTCCCATTTTTCTTTCTCCGTGCCCAGACTTCCCATGAGTACAATGCTCTTGGCCTCTCTCCAGCCCCTTATTTTATGTATTTTTTTAGGAGGACCACTTTTCTGGTGGGAGTTTGGGGACCGGGCCAGCAGCACGCTTTTCCTTCTGTCTGTGGAAGTCAGTTGCCTGTGAGGCACCTGGTCCTGGCTTTGTCTTGGTCACGCGGTGAGCTCAGCGGGCAGCCTCCTCTCTGTGAGAAGGGAGGCTGAGGTGGCCACGGCGCCTGTGCCGAGTGGATGTGCTCACTTCCGAGTGTGTGTTTGGTAAGAACCGAGCCACACCCTCCAGCACAACTTTTACGACTAACAGAGTGGATCTTTTAAAAGTCTCTGCCTGCCTGATGTCTGCGTCTCTCTCTGAATTGGCTAAGACAGATGAGGAACAGAATGTCGTTCACTGGGAATATTAAAGCCCCATCAATCCATTCCTCTCCCTCCATTTCAGCAGCCTTGACGCCTATTAATTTATAAGAGGAAGGCATTTAGCTGGGATCTTCCCTAAATGTCCTTTCCATCGCTGCGTATCTGTCTTCCCATGACCTCTACATTTGAGACATCATCTGCGTCCTTTCTAGACTGATCTCTCTTTCAGTTCATCTTCTAGTGACTTTCTTGTCTTCTTCTTTTTAGAGTCTTTATTACCAGCACCCCCCGCCTCAACTTGCATGGGAAGAGAATAGCAAATAAGATCTCAAAGCCACAAATTGCTGATTTCCTGTCAAGCCTACAGGGAATCCAACACCTTAACCCAGATTCATACACACAGCCAACACAAAACCACTTAACATAGAAGGTTTATGTTTTACAGATTTAGCTAGTCTAGAACCCAGAGCTCCTTAAGTGCAGGGCTAACTGCATTTAAAATATCATTTATGAGCAGGGCGTGGTGGTGCATGCCTGTAATCCCTGTTCTTGGGAGGCTGAGACAGAAGGATCACAGGTTTGAGGCCAGCCTCAGCAACTTAGCGAGGCTCTCAACAACTTAGTGAGACCCTGTTTCAAAACTAAATAATAAAATAGGGCTGAGAGTGTAGCTTAGAGATAGAACACCCCTGCGTCCAACCCCCAGTAACACACACACACACAAAATAAAATATATAATTTATGAGTTATATCCAGTTTATTTTGAAATATCAAATATAAATAAAATGTATGTAAGTGGATGTAGAAATATAAAAAAGAGCAGATAATATAAAGCAAATATTTTTAAAACCCAAATTAGTATACTTATTTTAATTAATTAATTAATTAATTTATTTATTTTTTTCAGTACTGGGGATTGAGGCCCAGGGGCATTCTATCTCCAAGCTACACCCTCAGCCCTATTTTTTATTCTTCATTTTTTTCACTAAGTTGCAGAGGGCCTCACTAAGAAGTTGAGGCTGGCCGCAAACCTGTGATCCTCCTGTCTCAGCCTCCCAAGTACTGGGATTACAAGGTTACACCACCACGCCTGACTAGTATACTTATTTTAATCAAACACTAAGTTTGATGCTAAGCTTCCTTGAAGCCACAGAAAAAAGGGAAACACCCTGGATGACATGATTCTCATTGGTTGAGAAGAGCAACTAAAACGCCAACCAAGTTTTATCCAGAAAGATTCTTTGCAATCCAGCTGCTCTTGGGCCTGTGGCCCCGTGATGAGGAATGTCAAGCCATAAAAGGAACAATGTGTTCGACGGTGGCTTTTCTGAAGACAGTGAGGCCCTTGAAGCCAGTTGCTCACCCGGTATGACGAAAGCAGAAGGTTCAGGTTGACTAGGTCTACCCTGGCCGTGTCGGCAGGAGCCACCTATCAGCTGCTCTCATCCCCCCAGCCCTCGGGCTGTCTGAAGACATCCCTTTGAGCAGAGATAATCCCTACCAACATCAGCCCTTAATATCAGGTGTTGCTGAGATTAAGCGTTCTTCCTGGCAATTATGGGCACCACTGTCCTTGCATCTTGAGACTGTTCCTTGTTTTGTTTTGTTTTTTTGGTACTGGGGATTGAACCCAGGGTCATTCTACCTCCGAGCTATACCCCCAGCCCTATTTTATTCTTTTTTTGTATGTGTGTGTGTGGAACTGGGGATTGAATCCAGGGACATTCTACCTCCGAGCTACACCCCCAGCCCTATTTTTTATTCTTTATTTTGAAACAGGGTCTCACTAAGTTGAGGAGGGCCTCACTAAGTAGCTGAGACTGCCCATGAATCTGCAATCCTCCTGTCTCAGCCTCTCAAGTACTGGGATTAAAAGCGTGCGCTACCACGCCCGGCTTTATTCTTTGTTTTGA
Source organism: Glis glis (assembly GCA_004027185.1). Taxonomy (NCBI): domain Eukaryota; kingdom Metazoa; phylum Chordata; class Mammalia; order Rodentia; family Gliridae; genus Glis; species Glis glis. The sequence continues at coordinate 6,314 of PVJS01016137.1, forward strand.
AACAGGTTCTCACTACGTTGCAGAGGGCTTCACTAAGTTGCTGAGGCTGGCCACGACCTGCGATCCTCCTGTCTCAGCCTCCCAAGTACTGGGATTACAAGCATGCACCACCATGCCCAGACCCCCAGCCCTTTTTATTTTTTATTTTGTAACAGGGTCTTGCTAAATTGCTGAGGCTGATCTTGAACTTGTGATCCTCCTGCCTCAGCCTCCCAAGTATTGGGATTACAGGCATGCACCACTGTTCCCAGCCTGCTCCTTGTTTTTCATAGGGAAAACAATGTTTGGAACCCAGAGGAAGCATGCTTGATTCCTCTTTTTTGAATACTCCGCGAAGGAACTGTTTGAGGATGGGATTGAAATTTGTATTCAAATAGGAGAGACAAACTTTAGGATCATTCATTCATTCATTCATTCATTCAATAAATCTCGTTCCTATTCTATGGAGAGGTGCCGGTTTGGGGCATATCTTAGTGAAAAAAGTCTAGACCTGGTGTCTGCCTACGTGGAGCTTAGGGCTGAGGGGTCCTGATCCAGTCTAAGGTGTGAGGTAGTCAGGGAAGTTTTCCATAAGAAACTGACATTTGAGCAGGGAAGGAGGGTGAGGTGTGCCGGGTAGAGGGAAGCATACGCCAAGTCCCTGTGTTGGGAAGGGCTTGGTGCTTTGAGGAAATAAAAGAAGGCCAAGACCTGGAATAGAGAGCCCGAGGAAGAGGACCATTCAGAGTAAGGCCAGCGCAGTGTCAGGGCCTTGCAGGCCTGGGAGCGGTAGGAGCCACTGAGGGGCTCTTAAGTGGACTTGATGGACAAGAGGCACAGGGCCCGATCCGAGTCTAAAGAATGCAACCGAGTGAAAAGGACAGGAAGGCCTGTGGGAAGCTCAGTGAGGGGCAGCTGCAGGGACGGAGGTCAAGAACGATGGACGCTTGTACTAGCATGCCGGGGGCAGCGATGGGAAGAAGTGGGTGGGCTGTGATTTATCTGCAAGGGGAAGTAAACAACTTAATGATGGTCATGGGGAAGAGGGAGGTGCCACGATGACCTGCCAAACTAGCCGAATGGCAGTGCCACTCACAGAGCCCGGGGCGCAGGAGAAGATGTCCTGGCCTGGGAGGACAGAGAGCGATGCAGGCGGGCATGCTGGGCTAGAGACCGTACTGCCACCCCGTGTGATGTTAGCACCGAAGCACATCCCAGATCTCTTATTGGGAGACAAAATGTCAGGTCTTACCAAATGTTGGCATCTATGATAAAAAATAAGTGGTGAAGTTGTTAGAACTTTATGTGTAATGTCTAAACATTACGTGGATTTGGTTTCCACCCGGAAGCACCCAACGTACCCTACACAGAGGCAAGTGACTAATGTGGGAATGCTTTGGTGAGACTGAGTCATCACAATCACTGATGCGGGTCTGAAAAGGTACCCAGAGAACCGAGAGGCCAGGGAGTGCCAGCGTGCTCCTAACCGGACCCCGCAGGCCGATGGTGCCGAAGCGGACGCCACTGAGAGAAGAACAGGACTGTCACCAACTGGCAAGGTGATGCAGAACATAAAACGATGTCAAAGTATAAAGAAGATTAAAGAATTAGCAGAAATGTCCAGCTAGTCTAAAGTTGGATTTTAAAGGTAATCGTGCCTGGCCAGAGTTAGGTACAAATAACTAAATTTCTTTCCACCGCTCTGCCTTAACCTTACTCCTCAGCTGGCCTGGTTCCAGGGGAGGAACGATCCCTTTCCCCCAACACGTCTCCTCTTCTGGTCTCTGGCGTTCACCTGTGAGTCAGCCTGCCAAGGTCAACCGAGGAAACGAGGGGGCAGGAATGTGCTCCCCTCAAGCCGAGGACCGCAGCCAAGGGAGACAGGAAGGGCCGGGTTTCTGTTGTGTTTTTGTTTTTGAGAGGGTGCCCGGCACACTTTCATTCCTATTACGTACAAATGCAGCCCCAAGAGAAAAATGCAATTTGGTAGTGGCCTGATAACCACATTCTTGGAGCGTTGGTTCCAAGAATGGTAAAAATCCAAACAATGCTGGGGGGAAGGAGGGGGGGGGAGAGACAGTGCAAAACAAAACACGATTTCCATTGTAAATGACTGGCTATGACTAAACTCAAGTTAATGTCTAACTGCAAGGGGAAATTTCAGATGATCTGTGTGGGGTAAGTTCTCTTACGAAGAAGTAATTTTTATATTTCAAAAGCTTAGTAATTACTGTTAAAATGTCAAACCGGTGTTTCAAAGTTTTAATGAAAATGTACCTTATTTAGGCCCAAAGTTGGTTCAAGTAACCCTTGAGTTTGGCTGGTTGGGTCTGGTTGGATTTCAAAGTGACCGGGGCTGGGAGGGGAGAGCGATACCAACTTCCAGGGCTGCTCCCCTCTGGCAGGCGAGGACAGATCCCTGGCCTCGATATACACCAGGTAGATTTCAAGGCATATCTGTGAATTCTGTTGTAAATGTTGGGGCTCTTGATCGATAATTGCTGGCTGAAATGTCTTTTTGAAGTCCTATTGTGTTTATGTTTGTGATTACACACACACACACACACACACACACACACACACACACACACATCTGTATCAGGAACCTTTAATTCTGGGTACTTGTGGATCTAAGGATGAGTCAGAATCCCTTTAGACAGGTCTCCTTCATGTTCATTCTTCTACCTACATCGTGAATTAAACTCTTTGGAAGTATGACCAATGATCAAGATCTTTAACAACCTTAGATTAAGGTTGTTACTGGGTGATAAGCTTTTATTAAGTGCTTAAGCTTCTCAAAATTATGACTTAAAAACATAGATAATGGTTTGTTGTTCCTGTCTACCCTTTGATGGCCACTTTCTCCATTTTAGGGTAAGGCAGCAGTCATCAAGCTTGGAAAATTCCCCCTTTTCTGTCCCTCCCTGCTTTCATTTACCCATTCATTGATTCACACACTCCTGAATTCCTTCATTCATTTGCACTATCGTGTGGCTTACGCCAATTTTGCTGGGTTCTGATGTAAAAGTGTCCAGAAGACAGATGTCACTCTAATTCAGTGGCTTCCACACTCCTCGGGGACAGACACCTACTCCCTACCCTTCCCAGGCCCCAATCTCATGGGAGCACTGAGATGGGAGTCTTTGCCTCTGCCCTGTGAGGTTAGGAAGGGTGTTTTGGAGGATCAGCAAGAGGCTGGGCAGGATGGGGAGGTCAGTCCCTAAGGGAAGCCTGTGCCCGGCACAGGGACAGCGTGTCTGAGAGCAGGGAGAAAGATGGCTTCCAGTACCTGATAGTTCTTCCCATTAATACGGGACTGTTTGGTAAACACCCCCAACTTGAGGAGGGGCTGGAGGTGGCAAGAACTGTCAGCAGCTTTTTGGGCCCTAGTATTTGCAACAAATGTTATCAATCACTTCCGTATATAATATTCAGGGATCATTTAGGAACTTTCACTATTTGGGGGGAAAACACATTAAAACCCCACATTTGATTAAACGGGAGAGTGCAGAGTGCATGTTGAACTCTGGCCTCCCTGGGCGCCGGTGCAGCAGTCCCCAAACCCCTGGCCGGCGGTACCTCTCGCAGGTGACACGGATGCGCTCGTCACTGGAGGACTGCTGCTCGTCCTCCTTCTCCCGGAAGTGCTCCTGCACGCACTGCTCCTCGAACTCGTGCAGCCTCTTCAGCTCCTCGTCGCTGAGGAACAGCTCTGTGTGAGGGACAAGGTGGCTCGTGAGAAACAGGCCAGGTCCCCAGGAAGCATGTCAGCTGCTGCATTGCGACCGTCACTGCCCGACTTTAAGCTCCCCTCTCCACCTCTCGGAGGCACGTCTGATCCCTCCAATTGGTTATTACCCCAAAACAAAACAAAACCAGAAAGAAGGCTGTCCCATGCAGCAATCATCTTTCTACTGGAGCAAAATGACTTGCTTGTTAATTTAAAAAAATTACATCAATTAATTGAAACCAAGTAGTATTTCCCAGGGACCCTTTTGCATGCATTTTATGCAGAGTCGAGTAGATAGCATTATTTTCTCATCCTCTTTAGATGACACAAATTAAAACCTTTGTTTGTGGTTCTGGGGATTGAACCCAGGGGCATTATACCTCCAAGCTAAACCCCCAGCTCTGTTTTATTATTTGGAATCAGGGTCTCACTAAGTTGCAGAGAACCCTGAGGCTGGCTTGGAACCTACAATCCTCCTGTCTCAGCCTCCCAACTACTAGGATTACAGGTGTGTACCACCACGTCCGGTTAAATTAAGACATTTTGAAAGGAGCATTGAATGTTTGTAGTAATCTATATAGAAGAGTTATTTTGGGGGGGGGTCTCTCAACTTGCATGAGCTGGCTGGCTTTCAGCAATATTGATTACTAATAAATAAAAAAAAAAGAATAAAATAGGCAGAAAACAAGAAACATTTTGCAAAACACAGTGGTTGGAGTGTTGTGTTTTTCAGACATGTAAATAGTTTAGTGAGATTTCTATGAAGGTGTCTGATTGGAACAGTTTTGTTTTGTTTTTAAATTAGCCCCAAATCGGAACAACCTTGAACGTACTCAGCCCACGATCCCGCTCCTCCTGGTCCCCTTCTCTTTTCTTCCTGCAGCGACCACTGAGACGCATAACGATGATGTAGATGTGGCTGAGGATGATCATCGGAGGGGGCAGGACGGGCCTGTCATGAAAGGTCATGATCAGCTGGTATCGCTGGAACTTCCACACTTGGTTGGATATTGATTTTACTTCAAAAAAGGTATTGCTGTAAAAAGAAAACATTTTTACACTTGGTTATTTTGCCTTTTTATTCTGATTGTTCAGAGTTACTGATGTTGAAATAAAAATACACAATTGAAATGTCCTTTTAGCACCAGTTGGTGCTGAGCCCTTCGTTATCTCGTCTTGGTTTATCTATCAATGTGTATTGTCCACACTCACTGACATTTTACTCATGTTAAGAATCAAGAATGAAGTGTATAAAATTGTTAGCTGCTGCTTTCTTGAAAAACCACACCATAAGCCAGGCCTGGTGGCACACACTTGTAATCCCAGTACTTGGGAGGCTGAGACCAGAGGATCCGGGGTTGCGGCCAGCCTCAGCTACTTAGTGAGGCCCTCTGCAACTTAGTGAGACCCTGTTTCAAAACAAAGAAGAAAAAAAATGGGGCTGGGGGTGTAACTCGGAGGTAGAATGCCCCTGGGTTTAATCCCCAGTACCACAAAAAAAAAAGAGAAAAAAAACCCCAAAACATACCATAGTCTCCTGACTCATATGCCTAGGAAATTTTATTCCATGTATCTAAAGTTTTGAGCCATCCAATGAAGCATTTTGAAGTGTTTAGAGTTTTAAAACAACAAGATGACTACTTTTATGTTTTGTAACTGAATTGATTAATTACTGAACTTATTGATTGAAGGTATGTCTTGTTTTAGCTCCCAGCAGGAGGAGTAAGTGCAGGGTGGCACCGTCTAAACACGGGGACTTTAGGAAAGCTGGTTATTAGGATCCACTGATCTTAGTTCTCTCTTCTCTCAAGCCAGGAGTTGGAACCAATTCTCTCCAACACCTCATTCAGTTTTAAGATTTTATATTTCTATGAAGGATTATTTTTTCTCTCAGTTTTCATCTTAGAAACTAAATTATTTTTAAACATTTATCTTATTTTTAGTTTTGAAATTTGTTTTGTGGTACTGGTGATTCAATCCAGGGGCATTCTACCACTGAGCTACACCCCCAGCCCTTTTTACTTTTTATTTTGAAACAGGACCTCACTAAGTTACTCTGCATTGGCCTCAAACCTGTGAGCCTCCTATTTCAGCCTCCCAATTTTTTTTCACCATGTACTAAGTATTGCCATTGTACTCAATACATGATGCCAAATGGGCAAGTCTTATAGAACATCGATTCAATAATTTAAGCCACTTTCTCTTAGACCATTTTATCTATTATTCTATAAATGATGATAAAGATATTTCATATAATATTATAGTAATTGTAACAGTACATGAAATTAATATTGCTTTCTATGCCTCTGATAATACGTACAAAGCACAACTTGATCACATCTTCTCTACCTCAGGGGACTTTTGCCTAAGAAAATATTTTCATTAGATTCAAATACACAGAACAGTGTTAAAATAATAACCAAGAAAAAACCTCAGGGTATTTAAGTGTTGACTCTCGATTAATGAATACAGTCACACTGATTAAGGTTGAACCAAAAAGACTGCAAAAATTCTATCCATTTCAAAGCCCTTGTGGGCTTGTCTGCAAATACTTGGTAGCCTGGGCGAATTCTGCAATTGCACTGAAAATGTACACAGCGATAAATATCGTCACCCAGCCCTCAACTAGGTCACGTACTTGAACACAGCTATCAGCAGGTTGACCAGCAGGATGTTGGCTACGAGCAGGTAGCAGGCCATGAGAGCAGGGGTGAGCCAGGCGCCCGGGATGCAGGGGGGCAGGCGCTTGCCCTCCTCGTCATAGAGGTTCTCGCCACAGGGAGCTGAAAGAAATGTCGGCCTTTTTGTGTTTGCTTTTTACATACAATGAAAAAGAACAAATACCGGCTACTCACATTACTGAATAACCTATTTCTTTTTTAATATGATTTTTTTCTTATTGCAGGAACGATAATTTTCCAAGTGAAAGATAACTCGCACAAAGAAGGTGAGAAAACTCATATTTGCACTCAGTCGCTCTTCATTTGTCTTGTTTATAAACATTTTGCAGTTTCTTTATTGTTTTTATTTATAGAAGTTCTTAATAATTAAACAGATAAATTTATTTTATGGTGTCTTCCCTGTTGTTTTATATATATATATATATATTTTTTTTTTTTTTTTGCCATCCTGGGGATTGAACCCAGGGGCATTCTACCTCTGAGCTACAACCCCAGCCCTAATTTTTATTCTTTATTTTGAAACATGGTCTCATGAAGTTGAGGAGGGCCTCACTAAGTAGCTGAGGCTGGCCGCAAACCCAGATCCTCCTGTCTCAGCCTCCCAAGTACTGGGATTACAAGCATGTGCCACCACTCCTGGCTCCCTGTTATTTATTAGAAAGTTGTGTCAGTTAGGCGCAGTGGCACACACCTGTAATCCCAGTACTTGGGAGGCTGAGGTAGGAAGATCGCAGGATCGAGGTCAGTGAGTGGTAACTTAGTGATACCCTATTTCAAAATAATAAATAAAAGGGCTGGGGGCATATAGCTCAGTGGTAGAGTGCCCCTGGGTTCAATTCCCACTACCTGACACCCCCACCACACAATGTTATCATGTCTTCTGATTAGAACAGTTATCATGTCTTCTACTTACAACATAAGCTAACTTAACAATAGCTTGTGTTATATTCTGGTTGTTTTCTTGGTTATATTTGTACATTAAATCTGAAAATAATTTTGTTCTGGGATGTGGGGTAGGGATTCCTACCACCCTCTCAAATCAACTGTTCTGGGGCTGTGGTTGGAAATTAATCTTTACTTCCTTTGCTCATTTGAGATGCTTCTTTTATCCCAGGAGATCTATTTCCCGAAGCAAAGAGACAGGATGGTCTCAACACTGAATTTGTAGTCTGCTTATTTCTTTGTTTGTTTTGTGTGTGTTTTTTCTTGTGGTGGCACTGGGGATTGAACCCAGGGCCATTCTACCTCCAAGCTACACCCCCAGCCTTATTTTATTTTGAAACAGGGTCTCGCTAGGTTGATGAGAGTCTCACTACTTGCTGAGGCTGTCCTTGAACCCGCGATCCTCCTGTCTCAGTCTCCCAAGTAATGGGATTACAGGCATGCGCCACCGCACCCGGCTATATATTTTTTCCACTTCCAGTTTAAAAAAGCATTGACACCACACAGCAGGAGACAGATTTGAAGTCAGTATCAGAATATCAGTAAACAGCCACGCTAAAGGCTATTTAACAAACACATTTTATGAACTAAAATCATCAATTCCATGTAGACTTACGATTAATTTCCATGGCGTACACTACACAAGGGTCGGAAGGCAGGAGTTTTGTTTTGTTTTCCAGTTGTGACAAGAGAGGAGAAAAGAAAAGATAATAGTTGAGAGAAAAGTAAAACAAAGGATTTAACAACACAAAAGTGTTTCACTATTAAGAAACACAAGCTTGGGAATTTCAGATTTACATTTGGGAAGTGCTTTGTTTAGAAGAATTACACATATTATTGATTCTAGGAAATATATTTCATGAGTATTTATTTTACCATATGTCATAGGCAACAGCAAAAGCTCACTAGTTAAAAAGACCGTGAAAAGATATGACGTTAGTGGCAAAAGATCATTTTAACTTACAGGTCAACCAGCCAAGCATTTGATGTATTCCAACACAAACATCTCATCAGCACAAAGAGATGTGAAATGATTATGGAATAGGTAAAGAATTGAAAAACCTACTTTTAGTGGTGTTATTGAAAATAATATAATTATATGCCTTTACGTTTACCTCTTTATCTCCTCTCATTTTTCAATTCAATTTATAAAAACTCACCAATGAAAATAATACAGCGTAAGTCTGGAGCCCAGGAACTTTTAAGAAATGTGTATGTTTACCCAGCTACTTAGTGAGGCCCTCCGCAACTTAGTGAGACCCTGTTTCAAAATAAAGAATAAAAAATAGGGCTGGGGGTGGAGCTCGGAGGTAGAATGCCCCTGGGTTCAATCCCCGGTACCGCAAAAAACAAACAAACAAAAGCAATTGCACTTTTATGTTCTGGTTTACCAATCAACTGAATAGTTGACTTTGTGATACTTGTGATAATGATGTGCTCAGAATCACATTGTAAAAGTTAGAAAGTAATGAGTGAAGTTGTTATCAGTCTAACCCAGTGACTGTAGATACATGGACAACCCTGTGTCTCACGTGAGAGGCAGATACTCGAAACCTTCTGTCCCCAAATAGCAGAGCTTCAAAAGCAGCAGCCACGTTATTGTACCTGATGCTTTATGACAAAACAACATGCACATGAAAACGTTGGTGCTGGCGTAAACGCACCTGGAGCACCCTGCTCACAGGTGGAGGCTTCACTGTCTTGGGGGAATAGGTACAAGAACATCTGAACTTCACGTCCCTACAACCCAGGAGACACTGGGGCCTACCAGCCCATCCTGCAGAGGAGCTGGGGTCTGGATTCCCCCAGAAGTCAATGCAGGATTGAGGCTCATTTCCTCTGCTAACATCCAGATTATCGTTGCCAGTAAAAATAGCACACCTGTATGTGTGTATTGAATAACATTGGATGCTGTGTGCATCTAGGAAGGCATCGCTGTGAATTTCACTGTCCTGTGCAATTACAATGCACCAGTAAAAAAGTAAAAAATAAAATAAAAATTAAAAAGTCAGTTCAAAAATAAACAGATGAATTTTAAAAATTGAAAAATAGCCCCAGCAGTGAGGAGGAAATGGACAGCTAGGTAGAATATGTGCTTTGATGGCTGGAAGAAGAGAATCATGGGCAGCGTCAGTTACCCAGCATGCTTCCTGTTTCCTTCTACTTTAGAAGAATACTCCCAGCTTAATCCTGGGGGTTGGGGGTGGATTATTGGGGTTGAAGAAAAACTAAGATGTTGGCATTGGAACTACCTTCATGTGACAGGTCTGGCTCAGGGAAGTGAGACTCTTTCAGAATTCTAGTCAATGGGCTTAGATTTTTTTTTTAATTTTCACATACTTTTGTTAGTGCATTGCAATTATATATCACAGTAAGGTTCAATGTGATACAAATATACATGAGCACAACTCTTGGTGTATTTCCTTCCTCATCCCAGCCTCCTCCTCTTTCCTTCCCCCAACACATGTTAGTGAAATTGATAGTAATTCCTTCATATGTTGCCATAGTAGTATTTGAACTGTTCTCATTCCTCAGTCATCCTTTTTCCCCTCCCCAACTCTCTCCCTCAATCTCCTTCCACTATTCTACAGGTCTCTCCCACAATATTTAAAGTCTCTTGTGTTTCCTGTTTTCTCTCTAGCTTCCACATATGAGAGAAGACATATAACCCTTGACTTTCTGAGACTGGCTGACTTCACATAGCATAATACTCTTTAGTTTCATCCATTTTCCTGCACATGACATAATCTTGTTCTTTATGGCTGAGTAGAAGTCCACTGTGTATATGCACCACATTTTCTTTACCTATTCCTCTATTGATGAATACCTGGGTTGGTTCCATGATATTGTGAATTATATTACTATAAACATGGGTGTACATGCATTGCTATAGTATTATAATTTCAGTTCTTTTGGAAAGATACCAAGGAGTGGTATCGCTGGATCATATGGTGGTTCCATTCCTAGTGTGTTTGTTTGTTTTGAGAAAACTCCATACTGATCTCCACAGTGGTTGCGCTAATTTATATTTCCACTGAAAGTATGTAAGAGTTGCTCTTTCCCCACATCCTCACCAACACTTGTTATTGTTTGTATTCTTGATGATTGCCATTTTAACTGGGATGAGATGGAATCTAGTGAATGGCTTTTAGAACAAAAGAAATGTTAGAGCTCTCCAAAATCTACACCTCATCATCTGCCCATATTTCTTCATAAAATAATTGGATGCCTATGGCAGAATGAGAACATACTTTATTTCCAAATTAACATGTGCTCTTCCATTAATTTGGAACTGATCATCTGCCTCAGAAGCAGGGAAGAGAGTCTTACTATGAATTCTATTCTTACGGTCTATCTGGTCCGCAAACACCTCTCCGTAGATCATCCAGTAGGGCATGTAGAAGATGTTTCGGGCCAGTTTCCAAGAAGGCTTCTCCTCTGGGTGCAAAATAGCTTGACGGGCTACTCCGAAACTCATCAGCACCACCAGCATGATGACCACAAAGTACAGCATGTCGATCATCTGAGCAGGGAGAACACAGGTCTCTTACTGTCTTGACTCATGGGCCACATTCACACTGGTTCATTCTGTTGTTCTCTCCAGAGACTTCACAAATGCAGACTTGGGATGGAAGAAGCCTCTTTCCCTTCATTCCTTCCCATACAGGAACTACTAGTTTTTTCCTATTCCATGCAATGTATACACTTTATTCTAGAATATTGCTATCCTCATCTGCTCCTAATCCTTCTATTTTCTCCCCTATTATTGCCCATTGCTATTGCTTGGATCTAGAATGTGCCCCAAAAGCTTATTACTGAAGCTTGGTTCCCAGGGTGGCACTACTGGGAGGTGATGGAATCTTTAGGAGGTGGAGCCTAGTGGGAGGAAGTTAGGTCATTGGGGGTGCCCTTGAAGAGGACCCTGGTTCTTTCCTCTCTCTTGGTTTTTGCCCCCTGGCTTGTGATGTAAGTGGGTTTGCCCCACAATGTGCTCCCTTGCCACAGACCCAAAGCAACAGGACCAGTCAACCATAAAACTATGAAACCTTGAGCCCAAACAAACCTTTTCTAAGTTGTATTTTGTTCAAATGATGGAAAGCTGACTAATACACCCATAAACAGATGTTCTTATACTAACTATGACTGCAAAGAAGAAGAATTATGAGAAAAGATGGGAGTATATGAGAGAAATTAAGGAGTAAGAGGAGAATATACTCAAGCATGTGAAAAAATAATGAACCGAGAGTAGACACCAATATTTATTCATCCATTATGCAGATGCTGAGTGGTTTCAATGTGGGTACAAAAATGGTAGAATTCCTAGTTTTGAACATCCCTGAGGATGAGGGCCCTTACTGGAATTAACTAAACTACACATCCCTTAGCCAACTTGCCTACAAGGAGTTATTCCTAAACATAGAAGGCTTCCTTTCTTCTGGGGAGGGTCCTAACATTGAAACTACTTTGTGCAATGTAAGGATGACCAGGTAGCTCATATTCTGTGATTTGTTCTGGAGTAAATGTCACCATGGATTTGTCTTGGCGTAATCACACAGAGTATCTGTGTCCCCTCCAGGCCAGAACACATGAGCTGGCTACCGTCTAGAGTACAGGTGGGGAAATGGCCCTGGGACCCCTTTGTCTCTGGTGACTACCACAGGCAAGGAGGTTATCAGTCAGATTTTTGCCAGAAGAACATTCTGAAGCAGATGCAACCTTGCAGGATATAGAATCCAAGTCCCTGTACTTGGAGAATGACAAAAATATATTTCTAGCCATCAAGATTTAGAGCGATCTATCTCCCCCCCCCCTCTCTCTCTGCCTAGTGAGGCCCTCTGCAACTTCATGAGACCCGGTTTCAAAAATAAAGCATAAAAAAAATAGGGCCAGGGGTGTAGCGCGGAGGTAGAGCGCCCCTGCATTCAATCCCCGGTACCGAAAAAAAAAAGATTTAGAGTAAATATTTTGGGATACTTATTTTGGTACTGAAATCCTATTGCATCAAAACCTGATGTTCTCTTATGTCCAGGGAAGGTGAAGCAAGCTCTTTTAAGAAAGGAGGAGATTTTCTTTTCTCTCACTGACAAAATATACTTATTAACAATAAGTCAGAAGGAATTTTAAAAATGACGGTGATTGGACATTCTATAGTTTAAATATGGTATAGAAGCCAGGTGTGGTGGTGCATGCCTGTAATGCCAGGACTTGGGAGGCTGAGACAGGAGGATCACAGGTTCAAGGCCAGCCTCAACAATTTAGCAAGAACCTCAGCAACTTAGCGAGACCCTGTTTCAAAATAAAAAGGGCTGAGAGTGTAGCTCAGAGGGAAAATGCCCCTGGGTTCAATCCCTGGTTCGAGAAATATACATATTACATATATCGTATGAAAGAAGGAAGATGATAGTTACTGAGTGTCCGATATATTCACATATATGAGAGATATATTCACATATATGTAGATGTGTGTGGATATAAAAGGCCCTCAACTCATGGTTATTTTTTAAATTTTATTAAATTATCAACATGTAAGCCGGGCGTGGTGGCACACCTAGTACTTGGGAGGCTGAGACAGGAGGATCGTAGGTTTGAGGACAGCCTCAGCAATTTAGTGAGGCTCTCAGCAACCTAGTGAGACCCTGTTTCTAAATAAATAATAAAAAATAGGGCTGGAGGTGTAGCTCGGAGGTAGAATGCCTCTGGTTTCAATCCCTTGTACTGCAAAAAAAAAAAAGAAAAAAATATGTATCTCGACACACAGAGAAACTGTGTATCTCAAAGCAAAGAATATTTCCTATAAGAAACCAGCTGCAAAGGAAAGACCAGAAGAAACAGAAGGAAGCCACACCCCAGGCCTGGTATGGTGTACCAAGCACAGCCAAAACATCTCTGGGTACTCAGGCAAAGTCATTACTAACCATCTTTCCAATCATCATCACGTAGGGTCCCAGGTACTTGTTGACACCAAAGATGTCCAAGACGCGGATGTACCAGAGGATGATGTCCACACAGTAGATGACCCGCCCGTAGCCCATGTACGGCTGGCTCTGCAGGCGGAGGATGGCCCCGATCATGAACATGGAAATGGCCACGAGGTCTGTGATGTTCCAGTACTCCTGAAGCCATACTTTAATCTTCTGGCTGAGTTTTCCTGGCTCCGACATGAGGATCTGAAAATAGACCCCAAAGAAGAGTAAACCAAGAATGCCCCATCGCAAGCCTTGTCTTCTTCAGACTCTTGAAAAGATACAATGGGTGGGACATTCCAGGGCATCTGGTCCTTTTCTTGCCCAAGATCTCTGAACAGTCATCTTCTCAGGCAGATAGATATCTAGAAAGGGAAATTCCATGGAATCCTTTGTATTCTTAGATTTAGGGTTTTATAAACTCTCAGGAAATGCCTTCCGAATTATCTCCTTCTGGCTATAATTAAAGCAGCTGCCTTTTGATTTCTTTTCTAATTATTTGGACACATGCCTGTTGGCCCTCATTCCAGACTTATACAGGAGGAGAACTCTAGAGAGGGAATGAATCCTACGTGGCTACACGGGGGTGGGGGGATCCACCCGGCGGAGATGGCAGAATGGGGCTAGGAAATGTCGACGTGCCAAAATTCCTTTGCAACGGAGACATGAGAGGACAGGGGAAAGTTGAACCAGATTTTCCCCTCCTTGAGATATTATCCTTTCAAAATTACCACTGATTAAAAGGAGACTTCCATAGAGTAGAATGGAAAATATTTAGCAAGCAGCATGCCTCAGCAAGCAGAGACTGATAGGCACAGCGATGTTGCTGCAGCAGGCTAGAATGCCACCATGCCAGGGGGTACCCCTTTAATTTTGGAGGTCATGAGTAGATCCTGGGATCCTGGGGCTGGGACGGGGTGATGGTTGTCTATTCACCAATGTAGGAGGGATGCAGGAATCTAACAAACCATGCATCCTAGCTAATGACTGCCCTCTCTCTCCTATAACTGGAGGGCAGGCTCCTGGGGTAAAGAACAGTGTCTTAGTGGGTGGCCGATGCTCAGCAAGATTATGATTGCACTAGAGAAGGTAGGTAGCACCCACAGAATTTGAATGCAGCCCAGCTAAAAAAGAAAGAGAAGTCATAGTAGAAGATGGGCTGTACAGTTTGGGATTTAGCACACTTTTGGACTCTCATTAGACCAATGGTGTTTTAGTCAGTTTTTTTTTTTTGTCACTATGACTAAAATACCTGACATATACAAGGTAGAGGAGGAAAGATTTATTGGAGAATTAGGCAGGACCTGCTCAGCAGCAGGGCATGGAGGAGGAGGAAAAATCATTGTCAGCTCAATGGCAGTGCTAGGAGAAAGAGAGAGAGAGAGAGAGAGAGAGAGAGAGAGAGAGAGAGAAATCCCTCAGGGATCCACTCCCTCCTTCCATGCCCCACCTCTGAACCTGGCTGCATTGCCTAATTTGTGAGCTTTGGGGGACTTTTTTTTTGCGGTACTAGGGATTGAACCCAGGGGCATTCTACCTCCAAGCTACACCCTCAGCCCTATTTTTTATTCTTTATTTTGAAACAGGGTCTCACTAAGTTGCGGAGGCCTCACTGAGTAGCTGAGGCTGGCCACAAACCTGGATCCTCCAGTCTCAGCCTCCCAAGTACTGGGATTACAAGCATGCACCACCACGCCGGCTTGGAGGGCATTTTAAATCCAAACTATAACAGGTAACATCAAACTCTCTCAACCTGGATAAGATTACCTGCCATTTTTCAGTTCAGTGAAAGAGTGAATCATAACTGCAAGACAACAGCACCGATTCTGTGTTGGTTGGAGGAAAGGTTAGGAAACTGTGCTGTGTGCTTTTGTAAGTTCAAGTTCGTGTTTTGCTGGGAGATGAGCCTTCTCTTTTTAAGTGAATTCAAACTTGTGAATGCTGTTAGAAAGGAAAGTGCCTGACCCCTGTGTCCTATGCCACCTGCTGAAAGTGCTTTCTTGGCATGCCATTTTAATTTTAAGTCCTCTGTGACATAAGTCTGTTCTTTTTTCAACACTTAGTTGAAAATCTCATTCCCTCTGTTTGCAGCTGATGCCGGGCGCCCCGCCCAGACCCCTGGAGCCTTCTACCAGGTGGGTGTACCCACTCCATCTGCTGCAGGTGCTGCTGCTAGGCCCACACCTGCCCCTTCTGGGAGGCCAGCCCTTGGGCAATTGGAACTGCCTCTCAGATGGGTGCAAATGTCTGACACGTGTGGGTACAAAACTCCACTATTTTCTCTCAAGGTAGCCCAGGTTCTACAGTATCCGACCCACTCAGAATTAGAGTGGGGGCAGATGCTACCTGAAACCACACCTCCCTTGCCTCTTCTCCCTCCCATGGCCTGCCTCTCTTGCTCCCTCTCATTGAGATCTCTCCTTTCATACACGTCTTGCATAAGAATCCAAGTGCACACCACACGCATGCACAGTGGGATCCAAAGTCCCAAGTTACAGCAAAAAATGCCATCTCCTGTATCCCTCCATTTTTAATTTCAGGTGCCAGAAAATGGAGCCAAGATTTGTGCCCAGTTGTAGTAATTGATTTACCTTAAGTAGCAGGCAGCATTGGGTGTGGCATTTATTTATTTATTTATTTATTTATTTATTTATTGCGGTACTGGGAATTGAACCCAAGGGCATTTTACCTCCAAGCTACACCCCCAGCCCTATTTTTTATTTTGAAACAGGGCCTCACTAAGTTGTGGAGGGCCTCACTAAGTAGCTGAGGCTGGCAGCGAGCCTGCAATCCTCCTGTCTCAGCCTCCTAAATACTGGGATTACAAGCGTGCGCCACCACACCCGGCTAGATGTGTTGCTTTTATGCACACTCAGATCTGTTTTTTTTTTCTTTTTTTACTGACTATCATTCATTTTACCTTGTGGTTTGACTGGTAAGTTCAAATTCAGTTGGGAGGAGAGGCTGTGTACCTCTAAAACAAGTGAATGGAAGAAATATGAGCTAGTGACACCCCAGAAGAAAAGCACCGGGGAAACCTATCCTTGGCACGCAGTGTTTGTGCAGTAAGATTTGAGAGTGAGGTCAGCGGCTCGGGGGCTTGGGGCGAGCCTTCGGAAGAGTCACCTCTCGTATTTTTTCTAAGGCCAGGCTCACGATGTAGGAGATGACGATCCACTCCTGGAGAGAGGGCCAGCCGTCCATCCGCACCAGGATGACGTAGTTGAAGAGCAGTAAGTAGCCCAAGTAGGATATCTGGAGGAACAAGAAGCTGTTAGCAGTGTTTGGGGCTAACCGCGGGGTCAGCTTGGAAACCTTACTTGCAGGTCGATATGTCTCCTAACATGAATTTTCATGTATGACTCGACTGACTTAGCGGACACCCTCGCTGCACATCGCCGGTGCAGAGAGAGAACTTCAAGATCGACTGGAGGCATTTTATACTCCAGCACGACACGGGCACCGGCATCTCATTTCCCACACGGTGATATACCCGTGGGTGCTCTCATCATTTTGGGGAAATGATGAAGATGTAAAAACAATGGTCAGCAGGGAAACTATTAGTAGTCTGGGTCTTCTACGTTCTCGGAAATTGGAAAACGTTACTTACTCCTTCCTGCCTCCCACATTTCTCCCTTGAATCTCTCCACTACTGATGGACGATGTGGGAAGTTAGAAGGAAGGACGTGTTGATAAATCATCTGCCCAGACCCATGGAGCTGACCTCAGAGTCCCCTTGGCTACTGGTGACAAGTCTGTGATACTCAGTGAGTGCCGGAGGTTCTTTTTTTTTTTTTTTTTTTTTTTTTTTTTTGCGGTACCGGGGATTGAACGCAGGGGCGTTCTACCTCCGCGCTACACCCCCGGCCCTATTTTTTTTTTATACTTTATTTTGAAACCGGGTCTCACGAAGTTGCGGAGGGCCTCACTAAGGAGAGAGAGAGAAAGAGGGAGAGAGAGAGAGAGAGAGGAGAGAGAGAGAGAGCGAGAGCTGAGGCTGACCGCGAACCTGGATCCTCCGGTCTCCGCCTCCCGAAGTACTGGGATTACAAGCGTGCGCCACCACGCCCGGCCCTTTATCTTTGTTTTGCAAGAAAAGAGGTGGGGTGAGGCGAGGCCGGGGGCCTCAGGTATGGGTGGAAATAGTTTATGTGAAGCAGATTGAATAGGGGTCTCTCTCCGGCACAGGCCCTTTCTGAAATTTTGGAGGAGGGGTGCTAGCATTCGTATATCTGTGATTCAGCGGCACTTTCCACCCAAGATTCCCCTCCTAATCGTATGAGCTTTACCAGGATACAGGCAAAGTCTCCTGTGTTTACAGAGGTGTGGTTTGTCCCTGCTGAGACCCCTGTTGAAACTTGAATCCCAGCATAAGGGTCTTAAGAAGTGGTGGGACCCCATGGGAGGTGTTTAGGTCTTGGGGAAGGAGCCCTCATGAGTAGAGCAGGAGGGAGGGAGTTCTTGTTCTAGCAGGACTGGATTACTTCTCTCAGGAATGGATTTGTTCTGGCAAGAACAGGTACTTATAAAGGAGGTCGGGTCCTTCCCCCTTCCTCTCTGCCACACATGCCTGCTCGCCCTTCCGCTTGGCATCAGGAGCTGACCTATTATGAGGTTCTCACCAGAAAAGTATCGTGCCAGTGCCCTACTCTGGGACTTCTAGAACTGTGAGCCAAAATAAACCTCTTTGCTCTGTAAATTACCCAGTCTCAGGTAGTCTGTGATAGCAACAGAAAACAGACCAAGACAACTATTTGCAGGAAGTAGTTGAGCCAGAGTTCTCAAACTTTGAGCTGTGTGAGGATCTCTAGGAAGTTGTAAAATATGTGAGCCCCCTCCCCCATATCTAGAGAGAGCATGCAGAAGGTCTGGGTGAGGCCCGAGGTTGAAAGCCTGCACTGGGGCTGCGGGCCCCCTGGCCTTGCCTACCTCAGAGCATCTATGCCTGAGCACTCCTGCAGGCCACACGCATCCCTGGCCCTCTCCTGGTTCTGACCACAATAGGTGGACAGCCACGGCTTTAGCTGCATCATCAGGTGTAGCTTCCAAGAGCTTGGGTGTCTAAAGCCATGGTTGACCGCCATGGTATCTCTGCTGTGCCCCCTGCCCACCCTCATCCATTGCTCCATCCAAGACCTTGAACCTAGTTTCCCTGTCCTGTCACCTGCCCAATGGCCAATGGAACCACAGCGCAGACCCTCGCTGGTGTGGGCTGTGGCTTGGTGCTTGGGATTTCAGGAGAAATATTGTCCCTCCTGTAGACTGACATGGGTGCCCGACGACATAGTACGGCTGTCCACCCTTGCTGGGATGGCCTGCAGGTAGGCCGGCTTCACCCACAGGTGCTCTATTCCGCGTCCCCTTCCTTTCCTGCTCCTGCCACCAGAGAGCCACACCCGGGCCACTGGAGAGCTGGGCACCGGAGGAGGCTGGAGGGTGTGCCGCCAGGCGGGTCAGCTTGGTGAACACGTTAGAGCAGAGAGGTCTTGGTTTGCTCCTATTTTAAGAGTTGACCAACTGGGCTCAGCCAACTTTTATTTATTTATTTATTTATTTATTTATTTATTTTTATTTTATTTTATTTTATTTTATTTTATTTTATTTTATTTTATTTTATTTTTGTGGTACCAGGGATTGAGCCCAGGAGCATTCTACCTCCGAGCTACACCCCCAGCCCGATTTTTTATTCTTTATTTTGAAACAGGGTCTCACTAAGTTGCAGAGGGCCTCACTAAGTAGCTGAGGCTGGCCATGTACCTGCGATCCTCCTGTCTCAGCCTCATAAGTACTGGGATTACAAGCATACACCACCACGCCCGGCATCAGCCAACTTTTAATGATCTTCCAGTTTAATGGAAAATGGGCTCCGTGAGCCTGCTCTTTAAATCACTAGTGATCTTTGTTAATTTTAATATAAATTTGTATTTCCCTAATTTTGTATCACTAAAGGCGTTTTAAAAATCATAGATGCTAAGCAAACAGAATGTGACTATTTTCTTTTGTGCAATGGTGTATTGGGGGCAAGGATGGCCATATTCCAACCTATATAATATGTATACTTGTAATCTCAGTACTCGGGAGGCTGAGACACGAAGATCACAGGTTTGAGGTCAGGCTCAGCAACTTAGTGAGGGTTTCAAAATAAAAATAAAATAAAACAGGGCTTCAAAATAAAAAATAAAATAGGGCTGGGAGTATAGCTCAGAGGTAGAATGCCCCTGGGCTCAATCTCCAGTACTGGGGGTGTATATGTGTATATATATATGTGTGTGTGTGTATATATGTATAATATCCATAATAAATTATTATAATATATATATATATATATTACAAGCTATCTGGATCCAATTTTAGTTAAAGGTCTCCATTAGTCCTGTGTTTGGAATTCATTTCAATTCAGTGACTATTTAGACATTGTTTTAGGCCTTTGGAAGTTTTCCTGATTCCAACGTATCACAGTGTTCAAACCCGGCTCAACAGCAAACGCTGAGGAGGAGGCCTTACTGTGTAAAACCAGAACTTGACAATGGGCGCGTTATAGAATTCACAGATCTTCGTTCCGATGGGGATGCTTCTTTGCTTTTTGTGCTCATTCTCCTCGTCCCCCTTTCTCGAGCCAGCGTCTGCATTCGCATCCTGGAAGAGAGAGCGCAGCAAGTGGCTGGCAGGTGGCTGAATGGGGGATGCGGTGCACCCCAGCAAGCAGATGCCTTTAAAAAGAAAGAGTTCTAAACTGGGTGTGGCTGTACACACCTGTCATCCCAGTACCTGGGAGGCTGAGACAGGAGGATTGCAGGTGCAAGGCTAGCCTCAGCAATTTAGCAAGACCCTGTTTCAAAATAAAACATAAAATAGGGCTGGGGTGTAGCTTGGAGGTTGAATGCCCCTGGATTCAATTCCTAGTACCAAAAACACACACAAAGAATTCTAAAAATGCCAGTAATCCATGGTGAATGAAATCTCAACAGCTGTAAAAACGAGAGCAAACAGCAACTCCGGATCAAGGGCCTACTGACCATATTCTCCTCTTCCTTTTCTTTTCCATCTTCATTTTCCTTGGAGGTTTGGTATGATAAATCGTCATATGTGCGAAATTCCAGAAACAAGATGGTGGGGGGGAGAAGAATCCCCATGATAACCTACGAATGATGAGAAAGAAGTCCCTCTTTAAGTGCAGTCATTTCTCAAAATCCATAGGCATGGATTCCAGGACCCCACACTGATACCCAGATCCGCAGGCGCTCACGTCCCTTCTATAAATGGTGTGGTATTTGCATAGCACCTGCCCACACTCATACACTTTAAACCATCTCGAGAGGACTGATAATACCTAATGCAATGAAAATGCTATGTAAATAGTCATTATGCTGTATTGTTTAGGGAATAATTATAAAAACAAAGTCTATCTACTTTCAATCTGCAGTTGGTTGAATTTGTGAATGCAAAACCTTTGGATATGAAAAACCTTTGGCTGACTGTATAGTTTTTAAAATTGTAACCTGGAACATTAGTTGCTAACCCAGGAGCCCTGGCTCACGTTTATCTCCGCTCTGGTGGTCTGTGTCTTTTGTGCTTTGCACATTGGTAGAATTACAGTGAAAAATTTCAGAACATCCACTGATAAATGGCAAGCAGTACTCTATGTAATCCTGACTTTAAAAAGCAAAGTGCTCACATTAAATTTCAGAGCAATTAAATTGGACTGGGGTGTAGCTCTGTGGTAGAGTGCTTGCCTAGCATCCATGAGGCCCTGGCTTTGATCCTAGTACTACATCAAACAACCAAAGTAAATAAGTTTTTAAATTAAAATATAATAATATAAGTAAATAAAATGCAGTAATACTGCTAATGAAGTAGACCAAAAGTATTTTATATAAAAATAAACTTTGATGTAAAGGGAGATATGCGAACAAAAAGTTGGAAGGCTAATGTAACTCGCAAAAGAAGAACTTCATTGGGCTCAGCCTAGACAAGCAGAGGCGGTCCCAGCCGCAGACGGAGCGCTGGTTGCTGTGTATATCGGTGCTTGTCTGTACCTACCAACTGCTCACATCTTTACACATTTTAATTCACATCATACTAGGCCTTGACTTTCATGTGTAGTTTTTTGTTTTCCCCGAAATTTAGATTCCCTTTCTATTTTATTGTCAAGGATTATAAATAGATTCTATTTCCCTAACCTATACCCCTCATACTTTGTGGCTCCTTAGTCATTCTGTGTATTTATTGGTATCATTTCTATTCTTCTAGAGCGCTTTCTTCTTGGATCCCACACACTCCTTGTACTTAATCTGACTGCTGCGTGGGTTTCGTATGGGGATTTGTAAAATGTGAGGCTTGTTTTTTCCATTCCACATTACTTTTTTCTTGTAATATTTATGTGTTTTTTTTTTTTGCTGGAATACCTGCTAAAGTAATTTTTTTTCTGAATGGGTATATACAAAGTATTAAGTGTGAATCTTTGCCTGTTTAAAATATGTATTCTGTTCTTTCTCTTTCTCTCTCTCCTTTCTTTCTTTTCTTTTCTTTTCTTCTTTTCTTTTCTTTTTTTCTTTTCTTCTTTTCTTTCTTTTCTTTTCTTTTCTTTTCTTTTCTTTTCTTTTCTTTTCTTTTCTTTTCTTTTCTTTCTCATTCATTCATTGCATTGCTGGGGATCAAACCCATGGCCCCATGCATGTTATGCAAGCACTCTACAACTGACCTACATCCCCAGCCCTCCTCATATGTTTTAAATACATGGATCAGATTTAAAACAAAAAAAAAATTCCAGGTTCCAAATGTTTCTGCATCAGAACTGTGGAGGCCTTGCTCCAGTGCCACCTTCTGGGTTTTAGTCTTACTGACAAAAAGTGTGGTGCCAATCTGACGTTCATCACTTCGCAGGTGACCTGTTTTCTTTAAAATCTCCAGGATCTCTTTACTCTTGGCGTTCTGAAAACTACTTTTTTTTATTAATCCGAAGTCATGTATAATATCAGCTTAGTGTCTTATATAGAAATGGACATTTAGGCATAACAGTCACATTTCTAAGAAACACACTGCCTTCTATTCCAGAGTCATGCTATGAAGTATGACATATACAGGTGGGACATTCCTAATCAAAAGATCTAAAATCTGAAATGCTCCAAAATTTGAAGCTTTTTGAGTGTAAACATGATGCCACTAGTGGAAAATTTCATATGTGACCTCACGTGATGGGTCAGTCAAAATGGAAGTGCCCTAAAAATATTATATATAAAATTACCTTCGGGCTATGTGTGCAAGATGTATATGAAACATAAATGATTCTCCTATTTGGACGTGAGTCCCATCCCCACAATATCTCATTATGTGTATGCAAATATTCCAAAATTAAAAAAATCAATCTGAAACACGTCTTGTCCCAAGCATTGGCTAAGGGATACTGATCCTTGTTTTTCTTTATTCTCATAGAGATTCCATAGAATAGGAATGATAGGACCATTAGATAGCTGGGATACACGCAGATTAGAATCTCTTCTTGAGATAACCTCATGGATAACAATAGTAAACAGCAGACCTCGGGTTTGATCGCAACACAGTTTTCTTCCCACTACATCCTTCTCAAAGCTGCGTCCCTCATAAGTCCCATGTAATGAGAACATCACCAGTTCAAATAACATCGCACGATTTCGGATTGCAAGGGAACCCGCAGAAGTAGAGCTCAGGTCCCTGCTTCCACGGTAGGTCCGCGGGCTGCCCAGGGTGCACGACTGGTTATGGTGGGCTCCAGCTGCAGCCATTGCCTGAGGCCAGGAGTGCTGCAAACCAGGATGCGGATTAGGTGGGGCTCTGGCCTTTCAGCACCTTGGTTCAGGCCCCCTGCGGACCAGCTAAGATGCTAGGCAAGTAAGGGGTATGTTCCAAAGCCCCGTGCGGAGTGCACCAACCCCTATATATTCTGTTTTCTCCTGTTGCCCTGCAGCGCTGCCTCATAATACCAGAACTAAACTGGCCCTGGTGCCACTTTGCTTCTCAGCTCTTGCTCTTTGAGGCCATTATGAAGTAAAACCAGGGTGACTTGAGCACAGGCACTGTGGTGCTGTGACAGCTGATCTGATAACTGAGTGACAGGTGGCGGGCAGTGTACAGCGTGGAGATGCTCGGACAAGGATGAATCTCCTCATGGGTGGATGGAGCGGATCCTGTGCTATTCCAGCACACTACTGAGAATGACACTCATGTATTTTTTTGTTTTTATTTTTGTGGTACTGGGAATTGAACCCAGGGGCATTCTACCTCCAAGATACACCCCAGCTCTATTTTATTTTTTGTTTTGAAACAGGGTCTTACTAAGTTGCGGAGGGCCTCACTAAGTTGCTGAGACTAGCAGCGAACCTGGATCCTCCGGTCTCAGCCTCCCAAGTAACCCCAACTGGGGTTACAGGCGTGCGCCACCACGCCCGGCTAATGACACTCATTTAAAACTTATGAACATTGGCTGGGGCTGTAGCTCAGTGGTAGAGTGCTTGTCTAGAATGTGTGAGGCCCTGGGTTCAATCCCCAGCACTACAAAAACAAAACAAACAATAACAACAGTTCCCAAATTAGGAATTGTGCATGTCTGGGATTTTCCATTTAATATTTTTGGACTGCAGTTGACTTTGAGTAACTGGAAGCAAGATGTGACAAGGTGTGGTGACTACTGGACGTGAAACAACCCACAGGGCACTTTGCTCCGGAGCAGTGAGCCAGAGCTTGACAGACGTCACTGCCACTGTCACCCCTCGTGGCCGCGCCACGCATACCTTCAGGCCCGGGTTCTTCCGCATGCGAAGCCTCCCCATCCACATGTCGGTGAGCAGCATCTGGCTGCAGGTGTGGGCGATGAAGTCCCTGTGCTTGGCGGCCACGGCCAGCTTGAGGCAGGTGGAGTTGCTCCAGTTCTTCAGCTCGTAGGTGAGGAGCTTCATGGCGATCTGCTCGTCATGCTTGTAGGACTGATCCAGCAGCTCCACGGCGAGCTGCCCGAAGTCTCTGGAGGCAAAGACATGGAGTCAGTGTGAGGCCAGAGTTGCCACGAGTCCGTCAGAAGGACATGTCCCTGAGGGAATGGGGATCCCACGTCCTCTGAACGCAGGAAGCTTGTAAGGCTTGTCCTCAAAAGGGGACAGCCAGGGTCAGGGGACTGACTGCTGTCGCTGCAAATAGAGTTTCAGGATGACCCCAGATCTTCCCCTCAGGCCCCAAGGACGCAGAGATGGGAAGACAAAGTCCATTTCCCTAAGTTGCACACAGATCAGGAAGCAGAAGGAAAGGACAGCAAAGGCTAGTTCAAGAGTGGGGCTGTGGGCGGGAAGTCAGAAGCGGCCGCTCTTGGGGGTGAAGGAAGGGAGGAAGGTGGAAGTCGATGGGGTTACCAGGAGGATTGTGGGTGCTGCTTAGGTTCTGTTTATTTTTCCTTTCTTTTCTTTTCTTTCTTTCTTTCTTTTTTTGTGGTACTGGGGATTAAACCCAGGGGCTTTCTACCTCTGAGCTACACCCCCAGTCTGATTTTATTTTTTATTTTTAAACGGGGTCACATAGGTTGCAGAGGGCCTCACTAAGTTGCTGAGGCTGGCCGCAAACCTGCGATCCTCCTGTCTCAGCTTCCCAAGAACTGGGATGACAGGTGTGTACCACCATGCCTGGTTTCTTTTTCTTTTGGTCTTGGGGATTGAACCCAGAGGCATTCAGTCTCTGAGCTATACTCCCAAGATGTTTTTCTTATTTTTTTTTTGTTTTGTTTTGAAACAGAGTCTTGCTAGGCTGCTGAGAGTCTCACTAAGTTGCTGAGGCTGGCCCCAAACCTGTGATCTTCCTGTCTCAGCATCCAAAGTACTGGGATTACAGGTGTGCACCACCATGTCCAGCTTTATTTTTTACTTTGAAACAGGATCTTGCTAAGTTGCCGAGACTGGCCTTGAATTTGTGTTCCTCCTGCCTCAGCCTCCGTTACTTAATCTGGGGGCTGGTCATGCTGGTTTGTTCTGTTTGGGAACAGTTATCAAGACATACATTTAAGATATGTGCCTTGCCGGGCGTGGTGGTGCACACTTGTAATCCCAGTACTTGGGAGGCTGATACAGGAGGATCGCAAGTTCACGGCCAGCCTCTGCTACTTAGTGAGGCTCTCCGCAACTTAGTGAGACCCTGTTTCAAAATAAAGAATAAAAAATAGGGCTGGGGGTGTAGCTTGGAGGTAGAATGTCCCTGGGTTCAATCCCTGATACTGCAAAGGGAAAAAAAAAGACATGTGCCTTTCTCTGTATGTGTCCAATAATTCAATGAAGCATTGATGACAAGCAAATTCAACATCCTCAGTGCTATAAGAGACAAAGTCTAGTTGTCACAGGTGCAGGGCAGGGCATCTAATTGCTAAAGGGGGGACAGTGATGGAAGTGGAGGAGGTGAGGCGAAGGCAATACGTTGAATTTTGAACATAGGGTTTATTCCCCTTTCCACGTGACCTGGATTTAAACATTTAACGATAGCCATAATCATCGGCCATCCCTTCAGCTTTATTGTCATGGCATGAAGGATGGAGAAGCAAAATCATGAGTTGGGAAATGGCTTCCTTGTCCTCCGAGGAGGGATGCTGTCTGCAGTACCTCCTGGCCCAGGTCCTAGGCTACCTGGTGACGCGTTGCCCTGTGAAGACGCTAGGAAGCAAAGGATGGTTTCTGGAACCTCAAGGCAGGTGAATAGTCCCCGTTTTTATGCAGCCTCAAATTCCTAACATTTAGAAAGTAGGCTGGTAATTTTAGAAATCTCCAAGTCCAAAATTAGAGCAGCAGGCTTCAGAAAACAAAGATGTTAGGTGCTGGCAGAGCGGTCGGCGTCTGTCTCGAGTCTATGTGCCTGTGAAAGTTGTACCGGGACTTGGGATTTCCATGGTGGCACATAAGGAACTCGGAAGTGGCTGGTCTGCCAACAACAAAAAGCTGAGCAAGCCAAAAATCAGTATTTTTTCTCAGCTCTGCAGAGAAGTGAGGTCACAGGGAAGACTGCTGTCCCCCAAACTGGAGGACATGCAGGTGGATACAGAGAATCGCCGCTTACTAGAACAGACACATCCGAAGGAACCACGGCTGGGGTAGGAACATGAGCTGTAATGGAAGAACTGCAGGAAGCTCATGTGGACAAGGTCAAAAGTTAAAAACTGCAGGGACCGCCGATCAGAGGGGCTTCTGTGAGTTTACCTCCAGGAGCTTCACTGGGTCCTCGCAGTGGATACAGAAGAGAAGTGCCCCGGTGTTACGAGGAGCAGGGAGGGGAAGAGAACCCAGTTGGATAGACACCCCAGCACCTTTTGGAAACTAGGTAACTGGAGCCTCACCTATGTGGGGAACAGAAAGACCCAACTCCCACCCCCCGTTAGCCATATGCTAAAAAATACTGAGACCCCCTCATGACACTTGTAGTTTGAGGCACAGCTGCGCACCTCGTCGGTGTGTGTTTCTTTATGGAAATTCATTTCTGGGTCTTTGCATCAGAATTGGGTTTAAGCCGGGCGTGGTGGCGCATGCTTGTCATCCCAGTACTTGGGAGGCTGAGACCGGAGGATCTGAGTTTGCAGCCAGCCTCAGCTACTTAGTGAGGCCCTCCACAACTTAGTGAGAGCCCGTTTCAAAATAAAAAATAAAAACTAGGACTGGGGCTGTAGCCCGGAGGTAGAATGCACCTGGGTTCAATCCCCAGTACCGCAAAAAAAAAAAAAAAGAACTGAGTTTGCATCGTTTGCATGAGGATGCATGACCCCAAACCATGACAGCCCAGAAGTATCCCAGAGAGACAGACGGAAAACTACTAGGGACACGGACAAAGCAAGTGGCACCTGAACAAACTTAAATGAGAAGTACCATGGCTATCTCCCTCCCCAAGAGACAAATACTCGGGACTGTGGTCCCTCCTGGCCCTTCAGTTCCCTCTAGACGCCTACTTGGAATTGTTGTCCAGGTCCTGGGAGATGTCATCCACCAGCTCGCTCTCAGAGGACTCGTGGGCCATGGCCTTGTAGAGCTTGCAGGCCACCAGGGCTTTGGCCATGCTCTCCTCCCCGCGCTGCCACAGGAAGACCGCCATTTTCTGGCGTTTCATGAGCACGGCCCACACCATCAGCTCGTGGAACGGGTACTGGAAGCGGCTCACGGCGGGGTCGTCCACGTCGATGTCAATCTCCTCCTCCTTTTTCTTCTTTTTCTTTTTCTTCCCTTTGGCTGGAGGCTCGTCATCCTGAGGAAAGACAAACACATGATTTTTGCCCTCTCTGGGTCCTTCTTTTTTTTTTTTTGGTACTGGGCTTGAACCCAGAGGCATTCTATCTCTGAGCTACAACCCCAGCCTGATTTTATTTCTTATTTGGAGACAGGGTCTCACTAGGTTGAGAGTCTCACTACTTGCTAAGGCTGTCTTCGAACCTGCGATCCTCCTGTCTCAGCCTCCCAAGTATTGGGCTTACAGGCATGAGCAAAACTAAAAGGTTTACCTACATTTGACCAAAACATAAAACTATCAAAAAATTAGTTCTACTTACTTCCATTCCCAGAAGCTTAAGAGCCTTAGGCTGCGTAACAAAAGAGGAAAAAAATATCAATTTACTAAGGTTCGTGGTAGTAATGCAAATAGTACATTAGTAGTATTGTTAGTGGTAGATATAATCATAGATTAAAGCATTTCATATCATTACTAATTAATGACAACAGCCAAGGAAAAGAAATGCTTTACTAGGAAAACTGCTGCTGTCAGCAGAAGTCAGCTAAAGAGAAAGATACACAAACACACGTCCCGTGCCCATCACAGGGGGAACCAGAGAAGTTCTAACACATCCAGACTCGGGGCTACGGAGCGGGTGAGAGGAGGGCTTCATGACGGATCTGACGTTGGAATTGGGCTTTTGATAGGAGCCGGATTTTGAAAGGCGTGATCAGGGGGAGGAGTCGTGCAGGCCCGGGGATACACCTTGATGTGGGTGGAGGTACTGTGCTCCTACTCTACTGTGGTAGGCTGGGGACGGCAGGCAGGGAGCCCTGGATGCCGCGATAATGTGTGTGGCTGTGATTCTTTAGGTGGTGGGGAGCCCTGGATGGATTGGGGCAGGATGTGTGTTGTGGCGTCGCTTGCTTTGGAAGATGACGGCACCTACGTGGAAGGGCGGGAGGTACGATGGACCGGAGAGGACAGAGGTAGTATCTGTCTTCCCAGGAGGAAGCTACTGTGCACAGGAGGAGGGAAGATGCTATTGATGGGCCGTGCTGCCTGACATGCTAGGGGGTGACGGAGGACGACTGCCCATGAGGCTGGGCATCGTAAGGTTGGGAAGCCTCACGTCGGGGAGTCTGTGCAGGAGGCAGGACAGGTGTGCTCAGGGACTGGGTGAAGGGTTAGGCGTTGAACAGGCTGAGATATTAGAAAGCACAGCAAGGCACAGAACACTGTGCGTCCCCTGAGCGCTACCCTCTTTGGTCCAAACAAGTTGTTGTACAGGGTCCGAAAACTCTTCCGGGTGTAGTTGCAGCGGTAGGCTCCTCCCATGAGGTATTCCAGCACGAGCCCTATGTCTATGAGGCTGATGTGGTAATCCGGCGGAAGGTTGCTCTGTAAGAAAAGAGTTTCTGTTTCAGGCACACGCCCTGGCTTGAGCATTCATCCCAACCCTGACTTGGGAGTTCATGCAACAGATGGGGGATTCAACACATTCAGTCTGTGGCCGTGTGATTGAGGGTGATGATGGATTAAGCCACATTCCAGAAAATGGGTTAAGCTTCTCTAATGAGAAGAAAGGGTGAGACACCCACAGGGCTGTAGGGTTGATGACCCGGCATGATGGTGGCCCAACAGATTGGTCTGCAGTTGGCACGTGTAAATGTGAAGGCTGAAATGATATGGTGCAGCTGGCCTGAGAGGAGTTTGGGTGAGCAGGTGCTTGGACAGCTGCTTGCAGGGAGAACCCAGCCTCAGGGGCCTTGGGGGCAGATTTCATGCAAAGGAGAAGGACTGGGAGGACACAGTTTTCCCAGGGGCATTTTCTAGTGAAAGTTTGCATGGTGTCCAGTGTCTTTCTAGGGGACCTGCCCCAAGATCTTTCATAAGAACACAAACACCACAAACCATGTGGCATGACTGGGAGCTGGTAATGGGGCGGAGTTTTGCATCAACATGGCAGAGGGTGTGTTGAGACAGAGTCAGCAGTAGAGGGGAGGAGCAGCCTGCACAGAGGCTCCCCATGCACTCATCCTCCCTCATTCATGTCCTGGGTTGGTTGACGTATCCAGGAAGCAGCACTGATCAGATGTTTATAAGGCATTTTCTTAATGTGTACCATTTATTGTATGGTTAAGTTCTTAAGACTGAAGTGATGGTGGCATCCTAGGACTCATCACGTAGAGATTACCTGTTACAGTAGGAATTGGCACATTGGTTAAATCTTTTACTCATGCATTTTATATTTGTTTGACCCCTGCTGTGATCCTTGACCATGTTGAGGATTTCTTCTCAGCCATAAGGAGAGACAGCCCTGCTCTACGAAGCCCGCCATCGCAGGGAGGGAGGCAAAGCTGTCAACAGCCCCGACTCAGCCGCACATGGGATACACAGGGGGAGGGGCCCGACTCTGCCTGGGTCGGCCTTTGGGAGGGTGAGAGAAGCTTCCAGAAGAAGGTAACACTTTAGGTAGTTTGGAGTGGTGGAGTGGGGATGGCGGGCGAGAAGGAGGAAGATGTGAGTGTGGTGTGACTGGGGAGAGAACACGGAGTCCCCGGGCAGCAGAGTGTCGGGTTGGGGGTTAGTATATGGTATGGTGGGATGGGGTGAGAAAGAGCGGGACGTGGACACGGGCCAGGCCCAGCATGGTGGTGGTTCCTTGAGGGGAGCTTGAAGTTCACGTCAGGGTCCATTGGGAAACTTTGGAAGATTTTAGACAGGAACGGTGGGAAGGGTGGGTTTGGGGGGGATTCTCGAAGCCATTCAGGTGAGAAGCGGTTGGGTCACAACTAGGGTAACTATTGCTTTTGCAAGTTTGCATTTTCTAATCTATCTTCCAGCTGGTCCTGTGGGGAAAATCGGAATCCTTAAGGGGAAAGCAAGGGCTCCCGCCGGAGGGTCTTGGAGGTCCCTCTGGGTTCCCAGATGCACTGATTCTGTGCTGCTCCATGAATGTCTGTAGAAGCCACGTTCTTATATTATCAGGATTCAATATTTGTATGAATTATGGCCAAGCTATCCAGGCCTCCGACTGAAAGCCCATTCTCACACAGGCTGCGAGAAGTCGGTTGCAGTGGAAAGCAAGAAAAGCAGCGGCCACTTAATAAGGAGGGGACAGCAGGGCTGAGGACATCTCCTGCAACTCACAGGGCACACTGGATTAACTGAGGAGCCTCCTGTGGGGCTTCTGGAGAGAGGCGCGGTGAACCAGTGAGAAATCCTGAAGGAGATACAGAGTGTGGGCTGCCCTGGCCGGCGGTGGTGCTCAGGCCAGCGGGAGGCAGGGTCCGCTGGCCTCCGTCATGGTGCCAACCTGTAATCTAGCAGCCACCCGGCATGCACCAACTTAGAAAAAGTTATCTTTAAGCTGGGTGTGGTGGCACATGCCTGTCATCCCAGTATTTGGGAGGCTGAGACAGGAGGATCAGAGGTACGTGGCCAGCCTCCGCTACTTAGCGAGGCCCTCCACAACTGAGTGAGACCCTGTTTCAAAATAAAAAATAAAATAGGGCTGGGGGTATAGCTCGGAGGTAGAACACCTCTAGGTTCAACCCCCAGTACCACACACACACACACACACACAATAAATAAATAAATAAATAAATAAATAATAAATAATAAATGAAAGAAAAGGTTATCCTTTTCTTTTTTAGTTTTCTTTTCTTTTCTTTTCTTTTATTGCGGTACTGGGGATTGAACCCGGGGCATTCTACCTCCAAGCTATACCCCCAGCCCTATTTTTTTATTCTTTATTTGGAAACAGGGTCTCACTAAGTTTCTTTTTTAGTTTTAAGAAAACTCTTTGTGAAGAGAGGAATTCATTATCTCCTATGCCTCAACTAAGAAGAAGATAACATATTTTGGAGACTTTTTTTTGTTTTTTTTTTTTGCAGTACCGGGGATTGAACCCAGGGGCGTTCTACCTCCGTGCTACACCCCCGGCCCTATTTTTTTATACTGTATTTTGAAACCAGGTCTCACGAAGTTGCGGAGGGCCTCACTAAGTAGAGAGAGAGAGAGAGACAGGGAGAGAGAGAGAGAGAGACAGGGAGAGGGAGAGAGAGAGAGAGAAAGAGAGAGCTGAGG